>PVKM010008646.1:0-38555 GCA_004027735.1 Carollia perspicillata
AACTACAGCTGCAAGACAACATAGGACCTGGAGGGCTTTGATGGGTACAACGAGTAACTGAGGCCGTGGTTTCAGAAGGCTGAGTGAAAAATAGGGTATCTCCATATACGTGTATCTGGAAGTGAACATGTTAATTTCTCTGATAGTGACAAAATATTACTTGCTACAGCATTGCTGAAATGTTACTCATAGGGAGGAGAAAATCAATCTATAATTAAAGCAAAACTATTAATACTCTCACAAACAAAAATGATTTCTCCTGATAAAGGCATTATAAAAATATAATTGAGAAACACATTAAATATCTACAACTAAATTTCCACAGATCTAATGCATAAAATCATTATTGAAATTGTCCATATTTTAGTGTCTAATACCTATTATTTAATTATCTTTAGATAATAATTGTTTTGGCAAAATGTTAATTCAATTTCAAACTGTTTAAAATAAATGAAAGTTTATGATTAATTACAATAGTTGTTAGACATGAACAAAATCTCTATTTGTATAGAAAAAATTACTTTCTCAATATTACAACAGTAAAAATATTTTGGTTTTCATTACCACTTCAATGTTCAGGTCAGTGATTATTTTTTTCAGGAATAATAGTTTAAAATGTACCTTTATCTCAGTTTTATTAAAATATTCCAGAGGTCTTAATAGTTTATTTTGTACAAATACTTTGAATCCTAAATCTTAATAGTGGTTAACTCTAAGTGTTATTATTTTAATATACGAGTAATGTTAGTTTTGTGCATTGCATTCAATACATTGAAGTCAAATGTGCAGAGGCAATTGTCTACTTGATCTGAAGGATGCAGGGAAGGAGCGCTAGCTGCACACAGGCCCGGAAGGCTTTCAGCACCTGGAGAGCCCGAATTTCCAGGTGAACTCTGAGTAGTCAGAGAGATGGATGCCCAGTTCTGCCAAGTTACTCTTTATCCTTCCCCGTTTGTCAGGTGTAGGTGTATTTAACAAGTTTGTCAACTCCATCTGAATACATTAAGTTTCACAGTTTACCTTACAGTGTACACCAAACACATTCGACTTAATTTACAGCTGTAAAGTGTAAACACAAAGTTCAATGTCCAAAACTGCTATTTACACATCTCCACAATGATCACCTTTAAGGAAGAGTGGCAGAGGGATTGCTCTGAAGGGATAGTGGAGAGTATTTTATTTTAATTTACATTATTTTGTTCAATTAATTTTTAACAAATTTGTAAGTAGAATAAAATAAATAAGAAATTAGATTTATGAGCTGTTTGTGCTACATTTCTTGATTCTAGGAAAAGACAGTTATTTTTACTTCCTTTTTTTATTCCATTTTAGGCAAATGTAACATTTATGCTCAAGCCAAAAATTAAAGATCTCTAAGCTAATTACTTGATAAACAGATTGCTGGTGGAGAAGGTCCAATTTCTGTTCAAGGCACTTTCCCTACTACTCCCAAACTTTCTTCAGGATTATTCAGCAATACATAAGACATGTCCTTTTCTAAAGAGTCTTGAATTATTTTCTTCCAATACTTACTGGGACTTAATTTGCATAGAATAAAACTCAGCATCTATTGCTATACACTACATTAGTTTTGACAAATTTATACAGTGGTTTAACCACACCCCAATTGAGATATACAACATTCTCATCACCCCAAATGTTCCCTGAGTTACTTTGCAATCAACTCCTCATCATTGCCAAATCATTGGCAATCACTGGTCTGATTTCTGACCCTGTAATTTGCTTTTCTCTAGAAAGTCATGTAACGATACAGTATGTAGAATTTTGTGTCTGGCTTATTTCACTTAGCATGTTTTGGATATTCAGCCTTGTTGTTGCTTATGCCAGTGATTTGTTATTTTTTTTTTTATTTCTGAGTTTGTAATAAGTTTGGATGGACTGTGATATTTTCTTAACCAATACCAATACCAAACTGACGAGTATTTGAGGTTTTTTTCAGTCTCCAACTACTGTGAATAAAGCCTTTATAAACACTTACATACAAGCCTTTGTGTGAACATATGCTTTTCTTTCTCTTGGGTAAAAGAATAGAAGTAATATTTCAGTATGTTATGGTTATGTTCAAGTTGATAAGACACCGCACATTCTTTTCTTTAACGATTTTATTTATTTTATTTTTGGACAGAGAGGAAGGGAGGGAGAAAGAAGAAAGAAACATCAATGTGTCGTTGCTTCTGGCATGCCCCCTACTGGGGACCTGGCCTGAAACCTAGGTATGTGCCCTGACTGGGAAGTGAATTGGCAACCTTTTGGTTCATAGGCTGGTGCTCAATGCATTAAGTCACACCAGCCAGGCCACTTACACACTCTTGACATAATGGTTGTGTAATTGGAGAGATCTGAATCCTAACCACTAGATAATCAGGGAGATTACAATTTGAATTCCCACATCAATGTACAATATTTCTCGCTGATCTAAATTTTTGTCACCTTTAAAAAAATAATTTTATTTTTTCCATTACCATTTACACCCCTTTTAGCCCCTGCCCCCTGTAATCAGCACCCTGTTGACCATGTCCATGAGTCTCTTTTCTTTTTGCTTAATCTTTCCACCCCCTAACCCCACCCCTCTATAGCTATTATCTGCTTTCCATCTATGAGTCTGTCTCTATTTTGTTTGTTAGTTCAGTTTGTTCATTAGATTCCACACAGGAGTGAAATCATACAGTACTTTTCTTTCTCTGACTGGCTTATTTCACTTAGCATAATGTTTTCCAGATCCATCCATGCTGTCACAAATGGTAATTTTTTTTTATTTGGCTGAACAGTAACCCATGGTGTAAATGCCCCATAGTTGTTTTATCTACTCATCTACTGATGGACACTTGGATTGCTTCCATATCTCGGTGATTGTAAATAATGCTGCAATGAACATAAGGGTGCTTGTGTTCTTTTGTATATGTGTTTAGGTTTTCTTTCTGAAAGAAATTAGGAATTTCTATTGTTGCAGATAAATTCCAACAATATACAATATTTCTAGCTGGTCTGAATTCTTGGCATCTTTTTAAACTGTGTTTTTTTTTGCATATTAGCCATTCTACTGGGTATGTCATGAAATCTCAAAGTAGTTTTAGGTTTCATTTCCCAAGTAACAAAGATGTAAACATGTTTTATATATTCTTATCTGCCAATCATCTCCTCTTTGATGAGATATTTATTCAAATCTATTACTTCAGTTTTTAATTGGATTGATTTTAATTAAGTTGTAAATGTTCTGAATATATTCTGGATAAAAATTCTTTCTCAAAAATGTGTTTGGCAATTTATCCTACTATGCAACTTGCCTTTTAATTTTCTTAATGATGTTTTTAAAGAACAGAAGTATTATATATTGATGCAGTCTAATCAATTCTTTTCTTTTTTATGCTTTTTGTCTCATATGAAAGAAAATGTTTCCTAATCCAATATTACAAAAGTTTTTCTCTCCCGTTTTTTTTAAAGAAACTTTATAGTTTTAGTTTTATGGTTAGGTCTATCATCCACCTAAAAGCCATACTGCTTTTACACATGGTACAAGATATGAGATGGAGTTCATTTTTATATGAATATTTAATTGATTCAGCAGCACTTGTTTAAAAAAAACTATTTGCTCCTAATCAATTACCCTAGCACCTTTCTCTTCATAAAGTATCAGTTGAGTATATATGTGTGGATCTATTCCAAAATGCAATATTCTGTTTTATTGATTTATATGTCTATCTTTTTGCCAATTCTATACTATCTTGATTATTGTCCTTTATAATAAATTTATTTTTAAGTTTTAGTTATGTAGATCTTCTACATTTCCATATAAAATTTCAAACTGGTTTATCAATGTCTATAAAAACCCTGCTGATATTTTAATTGCGACTGCATCGAATCTTTGTATCAAGTGGGAAAATTTCTATCTTAACAATATTGAATTTTCTGGTTCATAAACTCAGTAGATAGCTCTCTATTGGTGTCTACTTTAATTAATTTCATCACTATTTTGCAGTTTTAAGCATACAACTCCTTTACTTATTTTTTAACTTTATAGTTAAGTATATTTTATTAATGCTATTATCAATGGTATTGTTTTTATATCACTTTTCAGTCATTGTTGCTGATACCTAGATATTCATTTGATTTTTTTATTGATCCTTTATTCTGAAACCTCCATAAACTAACTGAGTTGGGCTTTTTTCTGCTCCTACTTCTAACATGGGCTCCATAATGTCTCATCTGGACTCTGTATTCTCTCTTTTGTAATTCTTAGACAGCAGAGGATTTTTTTGCCCTGAACCTTGCTATAGACCTCCTCGGTTTTCACGTAGCATTCTTAGTATGAGAACATACTAATACAGGATTATTCAGTGCAAAATGTCCATAGTACTTAGGTTGGAAAACTTTGTTCTAAACTCTTATGCTATGCAACATCTGGCCTATAGTCACTCATTAAATTTTAGCTGGTTTCTTGTGATTAGCCTGCAGAGCTCTTTCCACCCATGCTGTGTTACAGGTACAACAATCCATACATGCCATCTCTCTTCAAAGAAGCTTGTCACTCTTTGGATATCAGTTTCCTTGATTGCTTCACAATTTTAGATCTTTGATGAGAAAATTTATGATTTTCCCTATTTTTCTCACTATTAGCTCCCAGGAGATGTTCCCTTGAAAGTTTCTGCATCCTAAGTGAAGAACCAATTTTATTCATTTGATTTTTTTTCTTTTCCTTCCTTTGTACATTAGAATTTTCATGGGAATAAAATATCTATAAGTAAATAAATAAAAATTCTAATGTAAAAATTTCTGCCTTCTATTTTAAATATAATATAAATAATGTCTTTTACATGAAGGCATGTTTTACAAAGGTATGAAATATGGCTTCGTGTTTCTCTTGGTTTATGAATAATCCTCAATTAATTAACTTGTAAAAGTTATAAAATCATGGAATGACCCTCTGCATCAAGTATTCCAATGTGGTTATCCACCAGCCTCTGTCTGTAATTCACTGAGGAAAGTATACTGTGTGCAACACAGGCATAGAATTTGAATTAGGAATATGAAGAAGACAAAAGTTCCCCTGCTAGTACATTGGTGCAATGCCCTGGCTGCTAATACTGGAGGCACGTGTTTTTTATGTGTTCCTGGGAATGATGGTGTATGTTTGGAGCACAGAGTAAAACAGAAAGACATGCTGAATTTAACAGCTCACTAGCTGTTCATTAACTAATTGTATGGACTAACCAAGGTAAGCTATTTAAAACTATATTTCTTTACATTAAAAATGTTGAGATTATACTAGACCAGTGTTTTTCAAACTGGTTATTTGTTAAGTTAGCAGATTCGTGGATCTAGCCTCAAATATTCTCCTTCACTAGTTTGATTGTTGAGGCATAGTATCTTCATTTTATATTAAACTATTTTGATGATACTAATGTGCATGCCTGAAGATTACATTGTGAGAAATTCTGCTTCCTCACTTGACAATAGCCTTTAGGGACTAGGACTCTATTAAAATTTAACTTGGCTTCTTACCTGCTAGTAAAGCATACTATTCTAGAGTAAATCCGTAATATATAAATGTTGAGTTAATATAAAATGCTGCACAAGATCTCTGCCAGACCTAAAGGTTTCTGAGTTGCATGTTTCACATAGCAAATGACAGAATGTGATGTCTGGACTTCCTGATTAGTACTTAAACTTTTTTTGATGACTGTTTTGTGATAAGTAATAAGGCAATTACCTACCATATGGAACAAAAGTAGAAAGCAAAGAGAAAGCAAAAGAAGCTACATTTACATTATGGACTTTCTGTAAAGAAGTGTGTATTTTGTGAATTAAACATTGAACTTGTTTTATTAACTATAAAACATTTTCTTCACCTTTCATAAATCATTTAGGATAAAACTGAAAACTTTGACTATTTTCATATTATAAATTATAGATAAGAAAGAATTTAGTAATTTTAATATCTACTCAAAGTAGCTGTGGAAATGTGGACACCACCAGCTTTGTAAGAGTTAAGATATGTTCTCATCTTATATGAAAAATTACACTGAAAATAAATATTTTCATTCATAAATATCAAAATCATATTAAAGTTATAGTTCTTATCTTAAAGGAAGTAAGAAGAAATAAGATTTAAGGATGGTACAAGTATATCACATGAATTCATATGACTAGCAAAGGTTTTATTTAAAAAATAGCATAAATGTTTCTTCATTGAACTGGCGAATCTCAATGATCACCCACTACGCCAGAGGAAAATTAAATTGAATTTAGTTTTGCTTCAATTTATTTGAAACTGAGAGGACAAACCCTGTGTAAACCCATAACATTTTATCTTTGGACCAGTAACTAAAATGTCTAAAGATGTTAAGGCATCTTGTAAAAGCTGAGCAGTCAGTGGAGGGTTTGAACCTGAATAACACAGTGTTCTTTCAATCTTTTAGTTCAAACAAACATAGGAGACACAGTAAAGCCGTTTTATTTCTCTGGAATAGGTAATTAGCATGACCTATTTGGTTCACCACTCTGTTTTTATATCAATAGCATACTCCCGACACCTTCAGATCCTCTGTGTAAATGGCCTATGAGACTGTCTTCTCTGTTTTTTCCCAACCATAGCACTGATGTTTCTGGGAGTGGTTGTTTTCTATGGCAATGCCGAACAATCCCCTGTAATACTGCTATTCTACACATATGTGTGCAGAGGGGACAAAAACACATCTGCCAAAAATATGCCATGAAAAACCCACGAATATAATTCAATTATCAAACAAATGTATTGAGAAACTATCAAGGGTCAGTTAATATTCTAGGCAGTACCTATACGGTGAGACATACACACAACAGACACACAACCTTACAGGGAACTAACATCAGAGGCCCAGACCTGAGTGGTCCCGACAAAATGTAAGCCATTACAAACTGAGTTTAGTGCTTGGATTCAGCATGAGTGTGTGTCTGTGAATGTGTTTGTGTATGTGTGGGTGTGTGTTTGTGTGTGTGCTTATAGTTACTTAGCTTTTGAGAAGTTGAATAACATTATAAATATTACTTTGTGTTTTACTTACCACTAGAAATTGCAACGAGTTCATTTTTCTACTTCAAATGTCATTCAAATTGAACTGCAGAAAAGGAACCATAATCCATTACACTATATCACCATATTTCATTTGCCCCATAGACTTATTTTTTAAAATGTATTTACCTCCCTAGCTTTATAATTAATGTTCTGTTCCATTAGAATCCAAAAATGCTATGGTTTCTGATCATACTAATAGCTAATAAATGGAGAAGTCTTTAGGATAAATTGCAATTATAAATACAAGTGTCTGATAATGGCTCAATCAAATATATTCTTAAGGCAAGTTATTATGTAATTTTTGATAAACACTTCTTTTAACTTAATATTAAAATGTAACATTCTAAGAAATTAATGTAAACACTAATTAAAATCAATGTGTTAAAATATTTCTATTAAATATCTCATTGCGTATTTTTGAATTATAAATCGTTCTTGTAATTATAACTATGAAACAGGAGAAAGCACAAGGAATATATCATTTTTCATGGGGCAAATCTGGCCAGCAAATTTGCTTTGTTTGAGTTATGTAACTCAAATTAACTGCCCACATTTAAAAATTGCATATTACACATAAATATTGAGATTTATGGGTCCAACAATAAAACTGCAGCTCTGCAGCACAAGGTCCACCTTCTCAGAGAGCAACTATCAACCGAGTTTTTGACGTGGCTGCCTCTTTTTGACGAAGCATGCTCTCTGTAGCTCAGAAGAGCCCACTGCACTCTTGCTGTTTAACACCCTTCCTACCCAACTCATTTACAGTACATTTCTGTTCCCTATTGGCTTTATAACCTGTTAGAGCATCCTTTCACCTCCTATCATTATTCACTAAAATAGAACTCATATGACAATCATTTGTTTTACTTTTCTAATGTAGATGCTTTTTAAGTTGAAGGGTAGCTTAAGATTTTTAAAAGATAGTTTAAAAACTTAGAAATGCAAAATTTATTCATTGTTTAGAATTTCACAATTTGAACTTGGTATGAACCTGTAGCTCAGAGAAGTTAGACTCATCAACTTGCATAATCATTTACTAGTATCACTGAGATTAAATACAGATTTTTTATAACCAACACAGTTTAGGAAATATTTTTGATACTCAAGCAATACTTGTAATTAAATATTTATACGAACATTGTATTTCCTATAGAACAAATAATTCATGTGCACTGTTCAAATTCCCCAGTAATCTATTTTTATAATGCAATAATATTTCAGATTTTTAAAACTTGCTCAAAATGTATGCTATCATTTCAAGGGTCATCAAGGAACATGTATAAAGGCAACATGAACAAAGCCAAAAGTGGGTTGGTTCAAGGGTGGGAGGTGGGGGTGGGTGGAATGGGGGTTTGGGGGTAAAATATAGACAACTGTACTTGAACAACAATTAAAAAGAGAGAGAGAGAAATAAAAATAAAATAAAATTGTTAATCAAAACTAAAATGTTTCTACCTTTCAAAAATGCATTAGACATGCTAATGTTACATAAAATGCTTACTGTATCATACTGACATATTTTACTCTTAATCGCATTATAGTAATATGTGACTTATTTTAATTATTTAGAATATATGGTTCTCAGTGGTTTAAAAAATATTTCTGATACTAAATACTCCCAGAGTGAATAATAAAAATTTATAAGTTTAGAAGTATTAAAGCACATAAAACTATTTTCTTTAAATGTCTGAAAATGTTAGTGAAATTTATGTATAGTAATAGTCTTCAGCTAGACTCCAAATATGTTGCTTTAAATTATCTTTCAATTTTGAAAGTCTTTTTAAAGAATTCAGAGTAAGCTTTAATTTAATGTAATAAATAAGCCACTAAGTTTGCATTTAAATTGGCTTGTATCCAATAAACATCGTACCCTGTGAACTATTTGACTTAAAACTACTTGAAATATTACTAAAGACTATCAAATCTTCAATTAATATTATGCTATGGCCCAGGATAGTCTTGTAGCAATATATTATTTGAATATAGATTGAAATACTCATATATTTTAGACTTTTAATTAGTTTTAATGAAATTTGGTAATAGATTAGGAACTATCTTAGTAACAACTTTAAGTCAGATCTATAATGTCTTAATTATAAGACAATAATTTTAATGAACTGATAACCAAATCTAAAATTATTAATATATGAACATGACTTATAAAGGAAAAGTGTCTTGCCCATTCTTCAGTATTAACAAATATTTAAAAATATTTTGGTGTCTAATTTTATAACTCTAGTAGACTATGCTTTTCTTTCTTAATTTATGAGTTTAAACATTGCATGTTGTATGTATACTGCAGTAGAAGAGAATTTATCCTATTACATTCTTGAATACCCGTTTTGTTTATATATTTTAATCATTCTGTTGAGTTTTATAGGTCAAGCTTCTAACTTGGAATAATAATATAAACATTTATTTCCTTTCCTAGCAACTATAGACAATGCTTCTTGATTCCTGTTTATGTAAGATGAGAATATTTGTATATTTTCTGTTCCCTTAAGATTTCCTCCTGTGCATTTCCTAACTTCTGTCAAATAAACTTTTTACATTATTACAGCTGATATACTTTACATTCTGTTCTTTAATCATAAAATTTGTTGTACATACAACAGATTTATTGCATAGTAAATCTTATTTAATATACAAAGATATATGCTAACTAAAAAATTAATGATCAGAAGACTATATATGGATTCATTCTAAATTTGAAAAAAATCAATACATTTGTTTATATTACTATAAGTCTAAAGTCTTTCTTCATAGCATAGCCAATAATTCACAATGTTTGAAACTCTTCAAGAAACTATTAGCTCAAGCCTGTGCTATTGAAACACTTTCTTACATCCATTAATGAAGTTGTATGAATATATTAAATTACTTTCTGAGCTTATAGTTTCAATTTTGATGTTTTTGTTTGAATTAAACAACTTGTTACCGAACAGACTGGGCTGAACACGGGCATAAAACAGAGATTGGTGGGGAAGAATAATGGTGTTTATTAAAAAGTTGTCCAATTTGGGGAAGGGGTCTTCCCGACTCCAGAGCAATCTCTTTCACAAAACACAGAAAGAATCCAGTCACCTCCAGGACAAGACCCAGTGTCCAGAAACCCTGCTCCATTCTTATACGTCCTTCAGAGCCCCAGGGCTGCTACTTGAACCACTTTCCAGCTGCAGGCTCCTTTCCTGGACTGCACGTTTGTGATGCTGCTATCATTTCACTGCAACTTCCCACTCCAGGGCTGGAGCCACAGCTGACCACTGTGTGCTTGGTTTCTGTCCGTGGGGCCCTGGCTCACAAAGGCTACCTCAGCCCCCAGGGCAGCGGAACTTTCTGACCCAGGTCTGAGTGCTGATCTCAGAGTGAGACAAGGGGCACATCCTCAGTGTCCTGAAGCTTCAGCAGCCCAGTGCGTGGGACCAGGTCTTGGTGCAACTGCCCCCTACTAGGAGAGCAAGGAGAAACAGAAGGGCGAATCACTGCCTGCCCATTGTTTAAATCTCCCCCCCAATCCTATGCACTCCAGAAGCTAGTAGAAGGGCATTTTCCCTCTGTCCAAATATTTCACTAGCCTGGGGCAAATTCCATACAAGCTTCCGCTTGCTGTGTTAGGTGCCTGTTTGTTTACTCTTTATGGGGGAGGGGTTGAAATCTATCAGGCACTGCTGCCATCCCACAGCCTCCAGCACTTTGACCCACTCCTTCTCTTGGGCCTGGGCAGGCTCTCACATAGGCTCAAGTATACCCCTTCTTACTCCCCGGGCTTCTCATCAGATCCCCGTGGAATAAATCCACCTAAGAGGGGTATACTTAAACACTTTTACCCTAGACGAAATATCTTCCACTTTATTTCCTGTCCGCTTGCCCCCACAAAAAATTTTTGAACAAATACAGAAGTTTAATTTTATTTATAGTGATGACAGTGGGTTTTATTATTACTTTGATTTATTTTCTACTTCCTCGATCTTTCTGTAAGCTGACTTGACATTTAGAATTTTTATTGTATTTTTCCATTACCATTTCCCTCTTTACACCACCCCCTCAATCACCACACTGTCTTTCATGTCCATTTGTCCTTTTCTTTTTTCGCTTGACTTTAAGAATTTTGAAACAACTTCCATTACATGGAGCTGCCAACACAATATGACATGTTTCTAAGTTATATTATTAAGTTTATCTGCTTAGAATATTTAGAGGTTGTTTTGAGTTTTATATACTTGTTTTTCATCAAAGTTGATTCATGCAGCTGAATAGTTTTGAAATTAACTCCTCAAAGTTCATTGCTGTGTAAATAAGGATAAGGTAAACATCTTTCATAAAATGCACTTTTTAAGCTGTGTCATATTTGACTTGTTGAATCAATGTACTCTTGTGATCAAGTGATTAAACTATTCACTGCTCTTGCACAGAAGCTGTTAAATAGATCATAAATGCAATATTACAGAGTGGGTGTCAGCATTTCTAAATTCTACTCAGCAGTGAGTGGCATGACCTTGACCAAGTCACTTAATCTTTTCCACCTAAACTTTTTACATTCATAGCAAGGACAGCAATTATATCTTTGCTTGTAAAGCTCTATAATTATATTCTACAATTAGCTTTGGAATGGATTTAGCACGAAGAAGGAAATCTTCATCGAAACAGTTATGCAAATAATCTCATATGAATTATGGAGTTAATTTAATAAGCCTCTTAGCTTTTGGGGGGTAATTTTCAGAAAGAGTAAACATTCATTTAAGACATTTTAAATTACTTTTATCAGAAAAGTTGTAATGCATTCTCTTATAACTAAGCATTTCTGGCAACTGCTTATCAATTATGAGTTTGTAACAGTTTGTAGCTGTGACTCAGAAAATTCCACCTTACTGGCACTAATGGTTAAAAAAAATTCTCAAGAAAACCTATAGCATTATAATTTTGTTTTGCTTTCTCAAATTTTCTTTATATAACATTTTATTATTAAATTAATTTGTGTATATGAAATGTATTTCTAAGAAAAAAGTACATTTTTGATATCTAAATATTTCATACAATGTAAGGAAAAAAGGAGTCACAAGGCCTGGGTTTTTTGCCCCATTTGGCTGCTCTTGACTGGCTGGGTGGCCCTAAGGCAAATGGATCAAGTTACTATTTTGCAAAGCTTGCCAAATATTGTCAGGACTTTGGAGAAGGTAATGAAACCATAAGTGTAAAATGCTCTACAAATAGAAAGGTCAGAGACCAGCATATGTGAAACACATTTTCATTCTTAATGAGCAGTTTGATACTTAGTAAGGAATGTAAAACGTCTAATCTTGAAGAGCCACTTCATTTTGGAGCAATTCATCAAGAAGCAGCAGTATTTATTGAATAAGGTTGTTGCGTCACTATTCGAAACATCAGTTTTTATAAGTATATCATAGAAATAAGAATGTTAAGAGTTATATTAATGTTAATAGCCAATAATTAATGTTATTAATGATGTATTAGAAAAAGCAAAGACTGGGTTGTCTGTCGGATATAACTGGGTTCAAATACAGAGTTACTGCTCATTGGCTCAGTGGGTCAAGCTTGTGTACCCTTCTTACCCATTTGACAACACTTGATGAAGTTGTTTTAAAATAATTTTCTAAGATGAAACATGGCCTTGCTGGCACCTCAGCTCAGAGCAGACTGCGATGGAGTTCTCTTCAGGCACAAGTCATCATTAGCCTCTGAACCTCTTCAAAAAGATCTTCACTCTTCTCCCACTGTGATTGTAGTGTATTTGTATCTGTGAGTCTCCTCTCAACTGGCAATGTATGACATTGGCAAATGATGCATTTGACAGAGTAAAACTTCATGTTTAGCACAGTTCAAGAGTCACTTAAAATCTAGCTGAATGGATTTGATTTATTCTAAAATATTCCTCCACATAATAATATTGCTTTCTACTACATTTCCTTCTCTCACCTGAAATCTTTTTCTCAAAATTTTTGCAATTGTAAAGAAATTGTACTTGTATGTAAGTTATCTACCTTATAGAGAACAAACAGATAAAACAAAGCACATTCTAAAAAATGAAATGATACAAAACTCCTATTAAACTTGTACTTTCATAAAGTTTGTTAAAACACATTATCTACATTATTAAGATTTTAATGAAGACCTTATACAGAAATTTTCTACTGACTTGTTCTGTAAGCAGTTGAATTTCCTGAAGCAATATTTATTCCATTTAGACACCATAAATAGCAATGGGTAAGATTTTGCTTTTTATAATTTTTAAGACATACTTGTGAATCCCAAAAATTGTATAGGTGAAGATCATCATGATATTAATTCCATCATTATTATCTTAGTTCCATCTCATATCACTTTGGCTTCCTTTAATTTTTATCTTTTTTCCATACACAGTTTTTATATTACATCGTTGTCTAACTTAAAAAAAATTAGGTAACTTGATAATACTAATGGCAAAAAGTAGGGTATACAATATTATACAATCAATTAATTGTACAATATCGAAGGAGTCAAAAATATTTTTAATCATATAATGCCAGTGTTGGGTCAAATTAACAGTCTAAAACCATAAGAATAAGGCAAGACATTATTGCCACTGGAAGTGCTAAGGATTTCTTTCTTCACTCTTGTTAGCATTTCATAGCAGCAAAGTAAATCCAGAGGCAAACAAACTTGTGGAAGAACCCACGGAGGTAAGCCTTAAGGGACAAAGGGTAGCACACTCTGGGAAAAGCAGATCTGAAAGGTTAACTAAAAGATATTGAGGACAGAGGTATTTTGATAAAAAGAGAGGCCATTTACTCTTTCCTCCTTATTATACAAACTATTTAATACATCATATCACAGAGCCTCTTAGAACATGTTATCAGAATTTATTAACATTATTTTCAATCCTATTTTAGCTACATATAGTATATTGAGGAACATGTCATTTAATCGACAAATATTTCAATGGGAACTAATTTATTAGTCATCTACCATCTGGACCTTAATGAATGGTCAGTTTAATGGAATGAGTTTGACTCACTTACTAAACACAAACACAACTGAATGCAGTCACTGCTCTCAAACACCTTTTCTAACAGAAGAGGTGGGTAAAGTAGTAATGACAGAAGTACAAACATTATAATTCATCTATTTAGTTGTCAGCCTCCTCAACAAACTACAAGCTCTTTGGTATTAGGTAGGTCAAAGCATTATTTTCAAAAAAGTTTAAAATATGATTAGTACACAGACATAGAATAAGCACATATCCAAGTTTTATTTACCACATTAACAAGAGAAAAGGCAGAATGATCCAATTGTCTCAAAGGAGAACCTGAGGGAGTGAGTGTAGGTGGTCTCTAAACGAAGGAGTGCTGTTACAAGATGTCTAGGACAAATATAAATCTGGTTACTCTCCTGCAGGCAATAATGACAGGATTTTCTCTCCCACAAGACAGAAACTATTTTCAATTCTACAAAAAAACCTACAAGTTAAATACAACTTCATCATGTCTGGGTTTTATTGAGGGAAAGTAAGTCAGTCAAATGGAGGCTTTTCCTATAGAAAATTAAATAATCCTTGGTTGTTCCCATTAAATGATATTTCAGTATGGCATTGAGAGGATAGCAAATGAAACTTTAATTTCTAAGTGTTAGATACTTTTTCTTCTCTGTAGTACGTAATTATTTTGTCTATAAGTAAAAGTATGTGTGAATAGGTATGGACATAAATTTTATGCATCTGTGTAGTTTGTACATAAGCACAAATCTGGCCCCTGGTTGATAGATAAGCAGAGTGATGTGTTAGTGTTCATGAACATTATTTTAGGAAATTTAAAATAGTAGCGATGCACTCAGTAAAACTAATTTTGTGCATAGGTACACATGTCCTGCCAAGCTCACAAGAATTGAATTGTCAAATAAGACTTATCAATTGGAGATATTACCAAGTATCAAGTTTACTAATGATGTCAAAAATGCATAAGTCAGAGGCAAAGACAAAGAAGATGATAAGTGCTAAATACTTGAAACAACTCAACTGTTTCTTCAGATGAGTGCTGCCAGATAAAATATGGGATACCCAGCTAAATTTAAATTGCAGAAACACATTTATTTTTAGTCTTAGTAAGTCTCAAATACTGCATGGGATAATCTGACACACAAAGAAATGTCATTTTGTCTCTCAGATTCAAATTTAACTGGACATTTATATTTGTACTTGCTAAATATGGCAACCCTAGTAGGTCCTTCCTTCCAGTATCAGCCATATACTCTCTCACCCATAATAATATGTGAGGTTTCCAAAGGAGGTTTTGTGGCTTTACCTAACAAAGCAGGAGCCATGTGAGTTGTATAACATCTCTGTTTTATTCCCACAGAGTTGTGTGGCTTACATGACATTCTCCAGGGAGCCATGCCTCATAAATCTGGTGATTGCAATTTTATTTACTGTAAGTAATCCTTTACCCAGGGACATTTTCTAAGGGGTTCTGTAGATAAGGTCTCTTCTTCCTAGCAAATATCCTTAGTCAATTTATCCAATGGTCCAATTCACAACGAGATTAGGCCAGGCAATTGGCCTCTTTTCTCCCCCACCCCTGCAGGTTATATCCTGGTAAAAGGAATGAATGAGTCATAGGTAGGATATGTTAACTCTTACTTTGCCAAGTACACACATTACTTTAATATTTAAGGAAAACATACTTTCATTTATACCAAGAATAAAATTTAAGGCAGATTTTTCTTTTAAAAGTAAACATTCCATGTTTATGTTTGACACTTGATATCCTTCAACTGGGGAAAGTTTTATTTTTATTCAAATCACAAAGCTGACACAGTAAAAATTCTATTGTATCCCATATATAAAAATTTGAGTACCAAATAAAGATGTTAGCACAGCTATTTGACAGAAAACATTTAACATCAGTCTTGTTCCATCAAAGAGACCTTCTATTTCCTCAAAATTGTTTTTAATCAAATATAGGACATCTAGTAAGTACCTCAGGTGTATGACAGAAATTAAAAAGCGTGATTTGATAATTAGCAGTCCATGAAGACCAAGGTATTATCCTCAAACCAGTGAATAGAGATGTAATAGATTATGTAACTTGGGCTACATATTTTTTGTATGATAATAAAATAGAAGACTTGTACATATGTACAATTACAAATATAGTATTTTAATCAGTAATTCAAAATGTTTTAAAAAAGTAAATAACTGCAAGACTTACAGTAGAGGCCTTAAATCTCTTCTTGTAAGAGTTCCTTTTCATTTCCCTTTTTTCATGTTTAATGAGTAGTAAAAGTGTAGACTGTAGAGTCCCTGAGCAGAAAACTTTTCTTCTATCATCACTACTACAGAGGAATCCAAAAAAATCTTAGAAAGTAAAGTGTGTGTTGAAGGAAGGCATACTGATAGCAAGAGAGAGGAAAGGAATGTCATAGGCAGGCCGATCTATTATTCCTACAGGTATGAAAAATGTATGGTTCAACCCTAGATGTTTGAACATTGTAAAATAATAATATTTCTACAAATTAGAAAGGAAAGAATGTTGACATTTGAATAAGATGATGGAGGAATGCTATGTGTCCCCTTTATCTGTATTGATATAAAGCAAAACATGTAAAAAAAAAAGTTTGGAAATATAAAACTTCTCCTTTATCACTCACATCAAACCAATTTGTATCCAAGATTAAAGGGAAAAAGGCAATAATCTGAAATTGGAGACAGGGGAAATGTTTTGTCTTTGTGTTTTATTTGGGAGCTTATTAATATATGAAATAGATTTTATTATGCTGATAAATATCACCATGACAAAGTTTAAAAAGCACTTGGTTAAAAAAAATAAAGAAAGGGTAATGCCTGGATTTTCAAAATACTGAACAATAATTGAAAAATATAACTAAATATACAGACTTTTCCAAGTCTATGAATTGTTATCACTATTTATTTTCCTTGAGTCATCTTTACCAAAGGTATTTGGTATTATTTTATATAAAATGTTCTGCAAATTTACTCACATTATTGGCCTGGTAAGCCATTTTGGCAGTTAGGCAAAATATAATTTTTCAAAAAGCATGCTTTTAGTTTGGAAAATTGTTAGCCTGAATATTATGATAATAGTACACTTTCTAGTCTAGTGTAAAGGTAATAATGTAATTAATTATACTTTTCTCAATAATTACATATATAAAATTATATATAATTATATTATGTATTATATATATATATATATATATTGAGAAAGAGAGAAGAAAAAGAAAGAGAAGGAGGAGGAAAATGAGGAAGAGGAGGAGGAAAAGAAAGTAAATCTCAGGACATAAAACTAGTTATCCTCAAGTTTCATAAACAAGAAAATGAAACCAGAGAGGTACCAACCAATTCAAAATTGGTAACTAGGAACATCATTATGGTCCAGGGCACACAGGACTTCAACAGAGAGGAAATACAATACAACATTAAAAATGCAACAGAATTATAATTTTGAGGGTTAGTCAATGGTTTTAACAATAAAGTTAATTAACACACTAAATATCAAAAAAAAAGATTTTATAAATGCATATTTCAATTATTTAAACCATAAAAACTGAAAGATAAACCATATTGAAGAAATACAACTGTGTAAATAAAGCAATAAATGAGCTGAATAAGAAAGCCAGTTAGAATTTCTACCAAAAAATACTCATAAAATAGATGTACATATAATTTTGTGTTCTTTGAGAATTTCATATTTATAGAAACTGTGCACATAATAGTATTTGAAATGTGATTCTTTTGTGAGGTCCTTTATAATTATGAAATTAAGGTTATTTTAGTTTTAAAAAGCAAAGTGGAAAATATTCCATTATTTTATATTTCAAAAAGTTTACAATGGGTGATGCATTTTATTACATTTTAGGAGGTTTTCACCGGGAATGTTGTTGCATCTAGTCCTCTTTATGGAAATATTTCTTTAAATAAATAAATACAAATTATTTAATACATTTAGAACTATTCAGCTTTTCAATTATTTTGGCAGGTTCAGTTTATTGAATGCTTTAAGAACTTTGTCAATTTAATGTAAAATCTATTTTAAATACAATGATAAATACATACAGGTATATATAAATAATAGCAGAACAAATGTATATGGAAATTACTTGTGTGTATGTACACATGCTATCTTTGTTCACAGAGAGGTAATAGACTCACTGGCCTGAAAAAAATGCCCATTGGGAACCACCCTGCCTGGTTTCAGGAGCTGTAACCCCCATGACTAAGGCTGAATGAGTGACCTTCAGATCATAAGGCATTAAGGAGACAAAGCTTATTTCCCTAGCAGCAGCACCACTTCTGCTCCTTTATTTCAGCCATAACAGGCCCCCAATGCTTGATCAGTTATCCAACAACGAGTAAGATTCCTCAAGAGAGGATCGACCTAAGACAGGCACAATCACGTGGATGCCCCTGGGAGGACTTGGGGGCTGTAGTAAAAGGGGGTGATGGACCCTCGCCCCTTGGCTTTGACAAAGCCTGAGTCCTCATTCTATCTGGGAGAAGTCTTCTAATCTCTTAGCTGCCTTACTTCCCCACCCTGACTTAAGCCTGAAACAATGACAGAGGGCCATGTAGCCCTGTGCTGGAAAGGGCGGGCTCTTGGGGAGATCGGACTGAGAAAGAAAATGTAAAATCATGTGAAAACTGCTTTGCTAAAAATGCTCTCAATTAAATGATAAAGGTCCGAGCAGGAAATGAGTTTGTTTCCCAAAGTTTTGTAGCCCTTTAGCTAACAGACCCTGACTCAGAATATGCCTTCAGAGTTCTTTGTATGCTATCTGTTGTTTGATCCTTACTGCCTGACAATGATTAATGAACTTTACCTGTATTCCTGTGCAAATTGAAACCCAATAAAAACCTGTCAAGTCAAGGGTTGGCGCACTCTCCGCTTGAGAGAGTGGCTAGGCTGCTCTGAGGCACTCCCCCCTTGAGGGATTAGCCATGCTGTCCCTTTTCCTCCACAGGAGTTGGTAGTCCATGTGAATTTATTTCATATCTCACCCATAATTCGGTGGACACTGCGAGCCACTATCTGTATCAGTGCTGTAGGGTTACCTAGCATTCACATCTTAGTTCAAAATATCTTTTATCACCAAATGGAATTAAGTTTCCTTTCATAAATGGTTTCTCCTGGTTTGGGCAATTGAATTGAAGTACAAGACCAAAATGTATTTTTGTAACAGTAGGAAAAATTTTAAATATGATTGGGTTCATCAATAGAACTCATAGTCACTTTGATAGGGTCTTCCCCTCACACATTAATAATGAAAACAATGAATGACAATAAATAATTATAACCCTTACTCTAAATGAGAACCATAAGTCTATGCAGATATAAATATATAATTACATAAATATAGGAAAAGAGTAAATACTTTCTTGTTGTATACTTGTAACTATTAAATGTGAAGTGAATTGTAGAATTAGAAAAACAGTACTTGGCAATCACCATAGTAATCACAGGATCATCAACAGATGTTAAACCTAATGGCTGGAAGTTTAATGAGAAACAGGAAACTCACTATACCTCTCCACAAGAGGTACTACATATAAAGAAAATATCATTATTACATTAGAGACAACTGGTGTATACTACCTAAACCAAGTAATCCAAGATAACATTACGCAGTAACAGGACCAATAGACATTATCTCCTAATGTTATGCTCTCAGAATCAATGTTACTTCCGTTATGTTCCTGCAAAAATGTATAATGATTGTAATCATAAGATAATATTGGTACAACCCAATTTGAGTGCCATTCTACAAAATAAATGGCTGCGCTCTCAAAAATACCAAGTTAAAGAAAAAACAACATACATAGAAAAATAGAAAAACTACTATATAATCTGATGAAATGTTTAAATCTGAGGGATATGGATGAAAGATTAATGTGACTTTTTATTATTTTGTGATTTTTCTATAATTCAAAATTATTAAAACCAAATTTAAAAAGAATTTTTACCACACAATACCATATTTTCTTATTTTGAAGTAAGATAATTATTTACTTCCTTTGTTACTATAAAAATATATGTGCTATGGGGAAGCTTGAAACCAGCTTCCTGAAATGGGCATTTAAATCAGAAAGTATTTTGAAATAATAGGAATATAACTTGTTTGCTATGTTTGTCATAAATTGCCTGAAGAGATTGGTTATATACATTTTCTGGACTGCCAAATACCTTATTCAGGCAGAAGCATGAAGAAGTCTAGAGGCAAGATAAAAAGAGAAGAAAAGATATATGAGCTCACCATCTTCAAATACAGCCTTTTGAATTGTTTTGGTTTCAAATGTAAAATGAACAAAGGGGATTTGAAGTAACACAAGTTAAAGACTAAGGAGTCAGAGGTTCCATGTTTGGAATCCTTCCATGAAGATTAGAAGTTAAAATAATCAATTGAGATAATGAAACACACGGTGTGTACTTTGATGTGTGTAGAAAGAATTCTGTTTGGGCAAGTTTAAAGACCACATGAATTGTGAAAAATCAATCAAAATGCTTACAGGACATGGAAAACAGCTATCAATTGAAGCCAGCTTAGTACAGCTATTATTCTAAATAGAGCTATATCTAACAAATACACACACACACACACACACACACACACACACACACACACAAACACATCTATTCAATTCAATAAAAAAAGGATCAGTCCAGTAAAAAAAAATATATTGCTACATTGTCATCTAGACAGAAAATACTGTTTGGGAGATTAACAATGTAAGGTTATGCAGCCAAGACTCTCTTACTGAGAGATTACTAATGAATGCTAACTGGTGCTCAATTAAAACCAGAAACAACATGTTGTTCACTCCCTTACACACTTTTTCTTGCTTGAAAAAGTAGATAAATTAACAAATACTTACCATTTAGAAAACTAGGGATATGGTAAGGTGTAGCAGTGGCATATATGAGGGAATAAATGGCCAGCAATGCCTATGAAGTGATAGGAAAGAATCTGAGATAATATGTTCGTGTTTGTTTCCCAGGTTTCACTCACTCACAAAACTGAGTATCTAGTACTACGTTTTCCAACAACCAAGATATATATAATTCCATTAATTTAAAAGGTGAACAAAATGAGTATTTCAAATCTCCTTAAATTTATTTAGCTGAAAACATATGCTTGCATAGAAGACAGAGAAATACAGGATTTCAAATAACTTATGGTACAGTGCATTGTCCTGTACAATGAACTGAGCTAGTGTTTGAAGGCTATTCATCTTGTTGGATGCTGAAGCTACAGGTATTTCAAAGAAATGGCTTCACATGCCACAAAATATATCAAAGCCTAAGACTGAATCCCTCTTCGGCTATGGTTGAGGAAAATGAGTTTCAAAGAGATTTAAATTTTAAATACATCAAACAGTAGTACTTTATTTAGTTCTACAATTAATAATTACATGCCCATCTTTCTTGGCTGATCAAACTCTAACCAAGCCAAATACATATTAATTTATAAACCTTCCTAAAAGTTGTAATTGTTGTATTATAGTGCTAAGGACCTGTGAACACCATCAAACACATTCATATCCTTTTACCTCAGGAAGTACATCTTGCATGATTCTGAGTCAAATGCCCAACACTTAGTAAGATGGTTGGCACATAGTAAATGCTCTAATAAGTTTTGTGAATAAGCGATGAATGAATGAAGGAAAAAATGACATAGAAGGAGTGAACAGAAGGCGATTAATTCAGTACTTTTTTATTCTTCTCTTATAAATGGAAATAGCATGTACCCGATATTTGTTATAAGATTTAAATAAAATGGTTATATATTATTAAGGGCCTGCTAGTAATAATTTATACATGTATGGATTAATATTATTATCATAATAATGGTGGTAAAGCTATAATAATGGTGGTGAAATACTTTTTTATAAGTGTATTAGACTACAAGCTAGAAGATATAAAAACACAGTGAATTAAGGATGACAGATTTCCCAAAGAAATTTTTCTCTTTACTTTTATAATTTCATCATTAACTACAGGAGAGCTATGAATCATAAGACATCATACAATTATTATATGCTAATCTTAACCAGAACACTTGTGACTGAAATAATGTGTATTTGCATAAATGCAAGATTTTACAGTAAATTGCTTTTTATACCGTATGATCCCCAAAGAAAACTCTAAATTTATATAGTAAATTTAAACTTTGTTTCAATTTTCAGAGAATACATAATCAAAATGAAATTAATTTCTTGTCATATAGTATTTGTAATGATATTTCTTATCAAATAGCAGAGAATTGTTACAGTCTCCAAAGACTAAAAATAAATTGAACAACTGCAGTGGCAAATAATAAAAAAAATAAAAAGATAATATTAATAGTAACTTTCAAGTGAAATGGTCTCACAATGGTAAATGTAATGTCTTAGTAATAAAGAGAGGAATCGTGGAAACAGGGATGTTTTAGATCTGTTGTCCTAACTGACGCCTCTATCTTTTTGAAAACTGGAACATAAGCAAAGGCCATTTAATGATAATGAAGAAGAAGGAGAGGTCTAGTATATAATCACTTTTAACAAGCATATGCACTTAACTGTGAGTGCAGTTAGGAAATAACCTTTATAACAAAAGAAGAGTAAAAGATTTAATGTTTATTTTACATTGAGAATTGGTAACTGCTTTAAAACATTGGAAGTATTGAAGGACAATTATTTTAGGCTCATTTTTTGCTGCATTTGTAATGCACTGAATCTAATATGTATGTTTTAAAAATAAGCTGACTTAAAGAACTCATAAATGTTCACTCAAATTTGTCTATTCCTCTTTAAAGTTGGCAGAGAAAGTTGAAAATTCAACTATTTTGTTATGCCACAGAGCAGAAGACTAATGAGTAATTTTCTGAAGTTTTTAAGATGCAGTCTCTATAACTACCATGTATGGTGAATGGTAACATCTAAGCTCTGACCCAAGAGAAATAAATTTGCATCATTTACAAGAAACAAAGATGACAAGTCACGTGTTTTACATTTGACCCTTTCTTTCGATTGTTAAGCCTAGGCTTGACTTTCATGGAAGAAGGCATAGTAGAGAATTTGCCATAAGAAATATTTCCTTGGTTTGCAATGCACAATACAAAACCCATTCTGAAATTGGAATAAGTTGGGTCAAAGTTCCCATACATTTTGAATTATTTTACTTCAGGTTAAATTTGAGAATTTGTCAAAATTGTTTTGTGGTTAGATTGAGTGAGAAAATCACTTGAATCTTTGTGATTTGGGTTGGAATCACAATGAATCCAAACTATTGCTATATGATAGATGTTTGGATTTTATTTGGCTCTGAACTGAAAGAAAATTTTATTATGCAAATCAACAGGAATATAAATTTTGATTGTTTTTATCATAATGTATAATATCATAGCTAAAAAGCTTAACGTCATGTTGAAAACTATCCAAACTTGGTTCTCAAACATTTTTCATCTTGAAAAATTCGGTTTCAACCTAGTTATTCACGAAGAAAAGTCTTGGTTATGAAACAAAACTTCAGTTATTCATCAGATGACTCTTTCATGCTAGTGCTTATATGACAAGTCCACAAGCCTCTCACATGTGATTTGGTTTTTGAACAGATCACTTCTCAAGCAGAATTCCAGAATGGATTAATTTCGAGAACCAAGGTTCCACTCTATTACTCCCTTATGTCATTATCATCTACGCATTTTTATTTAAATAGATTACCCTAAGGAAATTAATTTACTTTTAATTTGTGTGGAACTAAGCTTCTCTTGGCGGCAATGAAGAAAGACTGAAACTGCTGAAAAGTTTATTAGTGTCCGGAAAGATATTTAAAATAAAAAAATTTAATTGAAATACATTTGGCATACAATGTTATATTAGGGTCAAGTGTATAGCATAGTGATTCAACATTTCTATGTATTTCTGAAATGATTACCACAATCAGCCTACTTACCATCTGTCTCTATAAAATGTTGGTACAATATCACTGACTGTGCAGGTATTCCTGCTTTCAATAAGTTTGCATTAGGATACTTCACTTTTAGGAGAGACTTCCATTAGTATGATAATGGCTTATTTTATTTTTATGTGAAAAGGAACAAAATAAAGCAGCTCACCATATGCCAGGAAAAGGTTTTGAAAAAAAAATAGAAAGTGGAAAATATTTTTTAAATATTATAGAATTTATAGAGATAAATAATATAACATATTAAAGAAAAATTCACAAATTTCAATTAACAGACTATTGGACAATACAGATAAGAACATAGAAGATAATTTGAAGACATACCTGCATAAATAATCCAAAAAATAATATAGAGAGAAAGGTATAAAAAATTAAAAAGTCCAACAAACAAGTGAATAAAGATCTACTTAAGATAAAATATTTGAAAAAAACATAGTAAACAATACCTGGAATTAATAAAATATATCATTTTTATAAAGTCAAGCTAAACAGTAAGCTAAACAGTAACCAAACAGAGAATATAGGTTTATAAAAATGCCACTTAAAATAATACCACAAAATATAATTTTAACTCTTAAGAAATATATAAAACCTATGTGGGGAAAGTTTCAAACATTGAAATGCTCTTAAAAGAAAAAACAAAAATGAAACAAAAGGCTTAGATGAATAAAAGATATATCTGGTTCTTGGATAGGATAACTCACCATTATAAATGTCGGTTCTCTTTAAGTTAGTTTATACATTTAATGTCATTTAAATTAAGAAACCACCAAGCTTTGTAATGGAGTTAGACATATCAATTTTGAAATTCACAAGGGACATAAACATGTAAGAATGGCCAAGGAATTACTGGGAGTAAAGTCAGGGGTGGAGGAGCAAAACTACTGTAAAGAAAGACAAGCCCAGCCAGACTTGAAACATACTAAGATTCTATCACTAAAACACTATAGTATTGGCACATGAATAGTCAAGAGACCAGAAGGAATGAAATGAGTAACCCAGAAATGGATCCAAGTATAGTGTCAAAATATGCAAACCAAAGGAAGATGGAGAAATATATTTAAAACAAATGTTAAAATATGTTACCTAAAAAGTACTTGAAAACTGAAAGTATAGAATGAAAATATGTAATGCATTTACAGATTCAAAGAATGCTGGAGTGACTTTTTAATAAAAGACAATATAAAAGTAAAAAAAAATATTACCAGATAAAACAAAGAATTTCATAAGAACAATTATTTCAGTACATCAAGAGAACATAACAATCTTAATTATTTGGGAGAATAAATAAATTTCAATATGCATGAAGCAAAATGTGATACAAATAAAAGGATAGGCAAATGTATAGGTATACTTGGATTATACTATACTATAATCTCAATAATTATTATAAAATATGAAATAAAAAATTTCCAACACTTAGAAAATAATTTTTATTCTCCAGCCACAATGGAACTTAACTGAAAATCAATTAGAGGAAGATATCTGAAAAATTTCCATGTATTTGAAAATAAGCTATATTTTAATAATCCATAAGTCAAAAAAGGTATATCAAGAAAAATAATTTAAATGAACTGAAAATAAAAATATCATATTTTTGGTTGATCATTTGTTTCTTGTATTTATTTATTGTTATTCAAGTACAGTTGTCTCCATTTTCTCCCTACCACTTTCCCCCACCCTCAATCCTACCCCACTTTTTCTTCATCCATTGGTCCTTTATACATGTTCCTTGACTTGACCATTCCCTTTCTTTCTCCTATTATCCCACTCCCCTCACCCCTCTGAAAATGTTATGTTAAAATTTTGAAACTGCCATTAAATTCATTGTTAGAGTGTAATAAAATGCTCATGGTAGAATAAAATAAGTAATTCAAATAAATGCTTAACTTTCCATTTAAAGAATCTAAAAATAAAGAACAATATTAAGCTCACTTAAGTGAGAAGGGAAATATTAAAACAGATTAGAGAAAACTCAAGGGAATAAAATAAATACAGAAAAAATAAAACAAAAATAGTTTATTTCAAAGGAAAATAAATTAATAAATGTCAGAAATGATTAGAGGAGATTACAGAACTTATAGATATTAGAACAAGAAATCAATAATATAAACAGCACATTGCCAATGTATTTGACATATTAAAAGAAAAGTCATAAACTTCCTAGGGCCATTAAAAAGGAGTAGATAATCAAAATAGCCACATATCTATAAAGAAATTGAAATTTTCTCATTAAAAATAAATAAATATCAAGTCCTTCACATGTCAGATTGTCTTCATAGAAGTTTATCAAGCATTTAAGAAATAAATTATTGTATGCAAATTCCACCATAGAATAAAAAAGAGGAGATCACTAAAAAAATACTTTGATAAGCCAGCATTATCCTGACAATGAAACTTTTCAAATATTAGAATAAAATATAACCAAAACAAGTTTCCCTCAGAGACACAAATGCAAATGTGCTTACCAAAATATTAACAAATATAATTTTGAAATTCATTAAAAAGATAATATCCCATGACCAAGTAGGGGTCAACCTATGAATGAAAAGATATCTTAACATTTGAAAAGCAATAAAATTAACATATAAATATATTAAATAAAACAACTCATATAATTTCTAATAAACAAGACACAAATATTCAACAAAATCCAGCTACTACTTTGATTTTTTAAAATCTCCATATTTCAGAAGAAAATATCTTCAATCTGATAAAAGCATATTTATGAAACCTACAGGTAAAATTATTCTTAAAAAATGAAAGACCAAATGTTTCCCTATAAGCTCAGAAACAAGGGAAGGAAGCTTAATCTCACCTTTTCTATTCACCTTGTAAATAAATAAAACATATATGGATTTCATAGAAAAAATAAACATAGTCTTTATTTTCCAATACCATGATCATCTACGTAGAAAGTCCTAAAGAACCTTAAAAAGCTATGATAACTTAGAAATGCATTTAGGAAAGTTGCAGGATTCACAGTCACTGCAAATATTAGTCATATATCCACTTCTAGAAGTGAATTCTTGAAAACTGAAATTTTAAAAAAGGTCATTTATAAGGGCATCAGAAATACAAAGTATATAGGGATGAATTTAACTAAACCTGACTATAACTTCTACTTTGAAGACTATAAAATATTACTTAGAGAAATTATAGAGGATCCAAATAAATAGAGAAATACTGTATTCATGGATTGGAAACTATGCAATCTCAATCAAAATCTCAAAGGCTCTTATCTATAAAACTGAAAACTGCTTTTAATTTTTTAGAAAGCACAGAATATCTCAGAAAGCCAAAATGAATTTGAAAAAAATAGATGATTTATATTACCTACTTTCAAAATTTACAGTAAAGCTCCAAAAGTTTGGAGAGTGTGTTATTGTATAGATTACTGGAACAGATTTGAGAGTCCAGAAACAAACCAACACATATATTGCTGATTGATTTTTTTCCAGAAAGGTGCCAGAAAATTCAATAAGCAAAAAATAGTTTTTTCAACAAATTATGCTGAATCAATTAGATGTGTATATACAATCAAACAAAAATGTGAGCATCTACATTTGTGACTGAAATCAAAGTTAACTTAAGATCATCATAAACCTAAACATACACAGAATTTATAGAACTGGTATATATATATATATATATTGTGGAAAAAAATATGAGGAATTCTTTGTGATCTTGAATTAAGCACAGATTCCTTAAATACCACAACAATAAAATGATAAGTCTGAGTTCATTACAATAAAAAATGTCTTTAAAATACTATGTTAGGGAAATAAAAAGGCAAGCCACTGGAAGAAAATATTTGCAACATAGTGTGAGGAAAAATAGTTTTACAGTTTTTTGTATGGGGAATAGAGCCATAACTAATAGTAATATGAGAATAAAGTGTGTTTTATGTATTTACAACTGTAAGCCAACTTTTTGTCCCACCCTGTATATATAAAGGACATACATCTAGGATATATAAAGAACTCTTATAATTCAATAACAATAAGAACAATCAAACAAGATGCTAATTGGGCAGAAGATTTGAATAAATGTTACCAAATAAGACATACATAGAAGAATGGCAAATAAGCACAAAAAAGGTGCTCAACATTGAGACAGTCAGAAAATAGAAGTTAGATCAAGTGCCAGATCTCAGGAATAACAGCAGACACTTCATGAAATATTTCATCTCCATTTTAAGCAGGGAAAGAATTGCTAAAGGAAAAAATCATTTGCATATTGTCCCCCAATAAACACATGAGAGAATAAAAACTGAAAAGAGAAATATAGCAAATTTATTCAAGTCCAATTTGTGATAAAATGCTGCATTAAAATTATTTCAACCCTAATATTATATCACATTGAAAAGTTTCAAAAGAAAAACTAAATTAAAAACTTTATAGCTTGATAAATATTGCATTGTTGTAGTTTGAAGAAAATGCTAGAGAAGACCTGCCATACTTCACATCAGTAAAGCAAGCTTTGGTTTCATTAGTAAAAGTTATTGCACAGTCTGATTAATTTTAGACAAAAGAATTATATATGTGGTTTCTTTAATAAATGTTTACTCTCATATACTAACAATGTCTAGATTCTAAATTATTTACTTTTTCCTTTTTTGTAAGTAAAATAAATACCTATTTGCATTTTAAAGTTGCAGTTGTTTGGGAAACCTTTCCAAAATAATGAGAAAACTAACTGTTTGCCTCCACAATATTTGGTGTGCACATGTGGTACCGTGTCTTTTCTTCTTGCTGTTACTATTAAAAACCCAATCTTTGAAAAATTCAGCATATAGTCTTTTTATTTTATGGTTCATGTGGTGGTATTTTAAAGTGTCCATAAAATAAATTGTCTATGTAAACAGTTTTATTTTTTTAAGGAACCATAATCTCAGTAAAAATGACCTTGTATGTGCTATTTAAATGTGTATTTTAACATAGCAGTCATTTCATGAATGCTAGCATGATACAGAAAAGTTAAGATAAACTGTTAAAATGTATTTCAATTTACTATTTTCCTGGAGAAACAGACCAGAAAGATGAAGAAATGATTACTTTTATGTGAAGCTTTATATTACATCACGTGAAGTTTTAGGAATTCTACCAAATCTACTTTTTTTATAGTAGCTGAAGTGTGTTTCTTAAAGATCTCAGTTATACATGAATTAACAAAAATATTGTATTTTAACTGAGCTAATAAAGCAGGGAAAATCGTGCTAGTTAGGGACATTTCTAAACCCTAAACGGCACACAGTGTTTTATATCTACATATTCTAATAAAAAATAAATTTCTAAAACATTGAATACAAATGCCTTGATCCATACATTGAATGTACACATATGTATGTAACCACTGTCTCTTTGGATATATTTAAAATGTTAATAAGGGCATATAAAGACAGGCTATTCATGTGATGCTTTGTACAGAGTAGTGTTATTAGGACATTTATTTGTTTTTTGCTGTTCTCTGTCTCTGCCTCTGTCTGTCTGTCTCTTTTCCTCTCTCTTTCAAAAGGGTTAAGAGGTTAATGACAAAGGCCTTTACTTTGAGCCAGTTTCAATTAGGCACCTTAGCTGCTTAGAGTCTGGTGCTAATGAGGTCAAGGCTAAGGGTCAAATCCCCACAAGGGCCAATTAGCATTGTTCTACCTCCAGATCTTGTACCATGTGTCTTAAAAAGTGCCCCACTCACAAATTGGAGGCCAGGTGACAAAGTGGTAGTGGTTCAGTAAAATCCAGAAAGTCTCAGTTGACTAACACTCAAACAATAGCACTGTCACAGTGTGAAACTAGCACGTTCCCCGCTGCCCAGATCAGTCTCGGTTTCCACATCATGTTTTGTCATTTTCAGCTGTTATGTACTTTATTCCCCTTTAATCCTCTGTGTCCACATTTTTAGGAATTAAAGGTCTTATCCCTTAAATCTTGGACATTTGGCACCTCTCTCACAAGCTATTACCACTTTACTTTTTCAAATTACAAGAATCTTCTTTACAGCAATCAATGTGATACTGGTTTTATATTTATACATGTATATGACACAAATCCTCTAAGAAAATAAACCCCTGAATAAGATAAATTTTGCTGTTATTCATCTTTCCATCTCAGTCTTCCTTGAACGTCATCTCCTTCCATAAATATTTGTTGAAAGAATGAATGAATAAAAGAGACAGTTAATAAGTGGAAGAATGAATGAAGTTTCAGAGTTGTGATTAATTACATGGGTACTAATACAGAGCATGTACCTCAATTCTCAGCGTAATTGTTTTATTATGAGAGAAGAATAGTCTCTGTACCAAATTATGTTATATGTCTGATATTTATAAATAAAGTTTAAGCATTGGCTATGGTTAGTCTTTCACTTCAATCGAAATATTCATTGTGTGTTGTATAGGAATATTTCAGTTTCAAGTAACTGGATTTTGTCTTTCTTCTAAAATATAATTATAGTATTGTTTGGAAGGATATTAGACTAAGAGAAGCAATGAGGAGGCAGAAAATCAAAACTGGAGCACAGACTTTAATTAAATAAGTAAACTTCAAAGGAACAAAAAGTAGACAGCTAAAAAGTCATCATCTTTCATGTGGAAAAGTCTATGCCAAAAGCCAGCATGTTACTGGAATCACCACAGCTCATGCTTTAATACAACTCAATAGATATTTTCCTCTGTTTTACTTATTCAGCATTCCAAGTCCCAAGCAGCAGAGTCATACTGAAGGAGCCTTGGCTGCCAGGAGGTGGAGAGGGGAACAATCTAGATCTGTACTTTCAATATGGTAGCCACTGAGCATGAATGCCCTGAGTCCTTGAAATGTGGCTGGTCCTCACTGAAATGTGCTGCGAGTAGAAAATATACCAGGTATTGAAAACATAGTAAAAATAAAAATAATGTAAAATTTCTCAATATTTTATATTGTTTACCAGTTGATATTAGTTACATAAAATATATTACAATTAACTCTACCTTTTTAAAAAATCATTTATCGTTGCTACTACAAAATTTAAAATTACATATACTGCACACTTAGATTTCTCTTTCTACTGCACAATGGTGCTGATCTAGTTCTACTAGGCATTTTCAGTGAGAGACGGGGTGGTGCCTGCCACTCCCCTCACCACTGGGAGGCCAGCCAAGCCTGCATATGGGGAGAGTAGGGAGGCAGGCAGCACACACAGTGCACTATGCCCCTCAGGGTTTGTGAGAGAACACATAATTTGTGGGAGACTGGGAATCTGATCATGAAAATTTTATGTCATTGGGATCATTCATGGAATGGGTGCCACAGTGTCACAAACAACTTGAAATTTGGGCATTTGAGTTTTGGTTTAAGTGAGGTAGTACATAACAATATAGAGATAAAATGTTGAGAAAGAAATATGAAAATACTCTTTAACCTTTAATATTCACCTTATTACCAGATTTTAGTACCTAGTTTTAAAAATATTGTCAATGTAAAAATATTACTTTATATTTAATGTGTATATTAAACTGGTAATTTTCTCATTGTATAAATGTTCTCAAAGTATGTATTTAAAGTTAAAGATACATATATATTTACTACTATCAAGTTTTACCTTTAACTTTTAGGATTTCATGAGAAAAAACAAACCCATTCTGCAAAAACTCAATACTATTTTATCTTAAAATTAGATAAATTTAAGTCCTCTGTATGTACCAATCTTCCTTTATTTCCATTAGTATTTAGTATTCATATAATTACTTAATTAACTCTTCACTGTATAATGCCACCTTATAATAATATCAGAAGTGTAAATATTTTATTTCAAAAGTTTTATGAGTTTTTAAAATGACAAAAATTGTATGCATTAGTTATATCCCTCATCTCTGCTGGGTACATAAAATATTCTCAGTTGCTATGCAATGTATTAGATGTATTGAACTGTCTTCAAAAAAGAAAATGTGCAAGCCACTATAATGAGAGAGAGGCAAAAAACAAAAAGGAAAATAGGAGGAAAAGCTATGAATTTCATTACAAATCACTTGTAGGCATGAAGTCTAACCTCATGTTTAGGATTTAGAGGTGGGGGAAAGGCTCTGCATATAGTTTTATAATGGACATGTTTTAAATTTAGGTTACTTAGTCAAGGTGAAATTTCTGTGTGAGACCTGTATGAATGCTAATGTGTCACCGGTTTCACGGACTGTTTGCTATGTACTCTAAAGTACATTGGAACCTCTTTACAAAGCTCATTGTTTGGCATAGAATTAACACATACTTCAGGTTAACTGTAACATAAGAAAATAATTCTTATGTGGCTTTATTTTGGAATATACAGAATATTTTGAATTATGTTTTTATGAGTTGAGAGTTTTAATAGATATATTCAACTGCCTAATAATTCTTATTAAAGCATTAAGATGGTTTATGTTTGAAACTAATATAATTTTCCTTTGCCTTTTTAATGATTATCTTCTCTTTTTGGAGGTTCTTCTGGTATTATAGTTATGCAATTGTGTTCATTCATTTAAAAATCAATGTATTTTTCCCATTACCATTTAGTCCCCTTACACCTCCAACCCCTTGCAACCACCACACCATTGTCCATGGCCAAGAGTCCTTTCCCTTTTTGCACAATCCCTCAATCCCCTACAGTATCCCTATAGCTGTCATCCTGCTCTCCATCTATGAGTCTGTCTCTGTTTTGCTTGTTAGTTCAATTTGTTCATTAGATTTCACATATGAGTGAAATATGATATTTGTCTTTCTCTGACTGGCTTATTCACGTAGAATAATGTTCTGTAGTTTCATCTATACTGTTGCAAGGGTAAATTTTTCTTCTTTTTTTACACCAAGTAGTATTTCATTGTGTAAATGTCCCGTAGTTGTTTTATCCACTCATCTACTAATGGACACGGGCTGCTCCCATATCTTGGCAATTATAAATAATACTGCAACGAACATTACAAAATTCAACACCAATAAAGCAAGCAACCCAATGAAAAATGGACTAGGAATCTGAATAGGCACTTCTGCAAAGAGGACATATAAATAGCCAATAGACATATGAAAAAATGTTCAACATCACTAATCATCAGAGAAATGAAAATTAAAATCACAATGAGATATAATCTCATGCCTATAAGAATGGCTATCATCAATAAGTCGACAAACAACAAGTGCTGGTGAAGATATGGAAAAAGGAATACTTTTGCACTGTTGGTGGAAAAGCAGATTAATGAAGCCTCTATGAAAAGCAGTACAGAGTTTCCTCAAAATATTAAAAATGGATCTGCCTTTTGACTCAGTGATCCCACATTGGGAATATACCTGAAAGAACCCAAAACACTAATTCAAAATATCATTTTATAGTAAAATAACTCCATAGGATAATTCTTAATGAAAGTGTTGAGTATATTTTTGATGAAGATTATTGAATAAAGTAGAGCTATTTATTTATAATGTGCTTCAAATGTATTTCAAGACAAAGGACATAGTTAAAAGAAGATAACTAGAAACAGAAGACAATTTTTTTTTATGTTGAGAGAAGTAATTTTTTCAATAAACTGTAGATATCTTGCTTTAAAGATAAATTTAACATTGAATTCTGTGTCACTGTAAGCCAGAAAATCTAATAGAAATTATAAATTTAATCACATGTTAAAATAGGAGTAGACAAGCACTCCTATTATATATTTATATATTTGTGCCTTTAAGAAATTAAGACATAGGTCTATTGTTATTAGGAAGGGAAAGTAGTTTTATTTTAAAACTCCAAGGAATACATTACATTTGAAAAACATAGAATGGGATCTAAGAAGTAACAGCCAATGCTACTTCTGTTTCCATACTTCTAGCATTTTGGTGCATTTATTTATGAACATATTTACACAGAGATATAACAAGCATGCTCTTTTCTGCTATTCAAATATTGCAATATAAAATTATATGTAAATATAACATATAATATATGTATGCATAAATAATCATTACATATATTATGTCCATTTTATATAAATATTAGTTACCATTAATTATTTGTAATGTATAAATATAATATTTACATTATAATATATAATGTGTTATAAAATATATGGAATATAATTTTATATAATCTTTCATCCTCTACAGTCTCATATTCAGATAGCTGAATTCATCAATCTGTCTTCATCCTTCAATAATCTTCTCTATACTTTTAGAAAATAAACAATGACTTTGTATATATGTCTGCTTATAAAACAATTTTATTAAAATAGTTTATACTCCCATGTTTATTCTTTATTTGACATCTTACTAGTCCTTTACTTGGAGATATAAGTAATTTTAAATTATAATTTTTTACATGGAATTCATACTTGATTCAATGATTTATGTATGTTCAAGGTTTTTTTATCCTCTTGACTCTTCTCTGCTAGTATTTTTTTTTTTGTTAGTTTACTATTTTTCAAAGGTTCTCCAAAGAGGTATTCTTTAATCAAAATGTATTTTAAATGTAATTTATTATACTTAAGAACTCTGAATTTTTAAGGAATTTTAATATAGAAAATTCTCATTTCAGTGAAATAATCTCTTTTCCTTAATTCTCATAAACTGGATATTATTATTTATTTTCTTAATTTTAAGAATTTAATAAGTTAAAATATATCTCTCTATTATTTCACTTTATAGTACTGTAACTTCTAGAGAATTTAAGAATTTTCTGTTTGAATAATAAACTCACCCTTTATTTAGCTGACACAGTCAAAAACTGATTATATTAGTAACTCAGAGAAAGTGTTCATGAGTTTCAGTTTGTATACAGCTACTTCTCCAAATAGTGGACAAAACAGTGAAAACAATATTAAAATGTTAAATTTTATGTTGTCATTACCATATTTTACTTTCTGAGTAAATCTTATTTTACAAAGAAGCTAAATATTATACATTCATTTTATCTTCAGAAATTAAAAATGCAAATATTTTAGATTTTATTATACTACCTAAAATCTATAATAAATCAAATCCTTACAGAAGTAAAAATCTGATTTTTCTATTTTTATATCAGAAATCTAATATGAATTAATAATTTAAAAATTCTATTTAATGTCTTGCATATGTGTCTTGACTATGTGTCTTGACTATGGGTTTCCTTTTCTGAACATGTTCTTTCCACATTATTTTCTTTTTTTCTCCATATTTAGGAGCATGTGCCTAATCAGAATATTAACATTATCTTAATTTATAAACTACATTATTATTAATATATTTACTATTATACTATCTTTCTTGTCAGATACAACACAATAAAAATTCAAACTTTTAAGAAAGCAATTTGTAATTTTCATGACTGTTGCATTTTACAAATAAATAAAGATTTTGTCAAAAGTTTGTCATTCTCTCAGCATCATAAACATAGGCAAATTTTATAACTGCTATTGAATTGCATCTATGGAAAAAGTGACAGCTTTCTAGGGTTATATTTTGTAGAAATTGTAATATGTTAAAAAATCTTCGATAAATAGAAAAATATGTAATCTCATAGTTATTGCTTTTCTATAAGCCAGCTGTATCAGTATTTACAAGTTAATTTACATAATTGTCCAGTGACCCTTGATGCCTAGCTATTATTTCCAAGTGAATATTCATCTAATTGACATTTGAAGAAACATTTTACTTTGTGATATATATGTGGAGGAAGGTGGTGTCTTTGAGCTCCTGATCTGTTCTCCTTTCCTCTCCTCTTTGCAAACTGTCCCCCAGAGCTCATCACATAGGGGGGCTGTGGTGGTTGGGGTGGGAATTTGCTTGGCAGATACTCAGTGGTAAGTATGAGATTCTCGGTATATGTAGAAGGAACGATGATATTTCTGCAGAGGATGTATATGAAGAAATTGGCAAATCTGACTTGTCCCAGCAAATAGAGAGGTTCTAATTATCTGATGGAGTTAGTACATCCTATGCTGTTAGAATTTCAGGGAAATTACTGTGTCCAGATAGTTTCAAGGTTCTAGTCTGGCCTGAAATGGCAAATGCACTTAGTTGTATCTCTCTGCTCTAATACATCAGGATCTCTAGGCCAGTCTGGTGACTGAAAATGTCAGCTCACCTGGTCACTATACTATAGTCAGTAAGAGTATGATTTAGATGAAATTTTTTAAAAATAAGTGAATGAACAACAATTCCATAGATGAAACTGAATTTTTGTTCAACTCAAGGAAAGTAAACCATATGCACAAAAATTTATCCTAAAACTAAATTTAGTGATGCCTGGCCACAGCTAAACATGCATAATAGAGTATTGAGGATGTATTTCAATATGTTACTAAGTTTACTTTGTAGAACAATCCATACATACATTAGCTTCTGCTATGCTATTTAAACCAGGCATTTGAAGAAGAAAATGAAGGAATAGGCAGTTTTCCAAACACAGGCTTGTGATACTTCTCCCTTGCTTCTTTATTTTCTGTATGCTCACGCATTCTATTGTTAGGCATATGTATATGCATTATTTCCTAGTAAATTAAAATTACTGGAGCTATGGCTGGTGTGGCTCAGTGGATTGAGTGCTGACCTGTGAACCAAAGGGTCGCTGGTTCTATTTCCAGTCAGGGCACATGCCTGGGTTGCAGGCCAGGTCTCTAGTGCGGGGGCATGTGAGAGGCAACCACACATTGATGTTTCTCTCCTTCTCTTCTTCTTCCCTTCCCCTCTGTCTAGAAATAAAAATAAATAAAAACTTCAAAATATAAAATTACTGGATTTGCGTCCCCTGTATTGAATTTATTTTTAAAAAAGTATATTATAGTTTGTGGCCATTTCATTTTCTTATTTATTATCTCTCTATTATGCTTATATTTTGTCAATTTTTTTAATTATACATAAAATTGAAAGGTATTAAGGTTCATATATTTAGTTTATATCTTTCTTGTTTTGATAATAAAAATAAAACTAATAAACATGAAACACTCATAAATGAAGACAAATAATTATTTAGACAAGTTATATGGGATCTAAAAGTTTTAGAGAAGGACAGAACTCTGGAGTTATTTCTCCTCTTATCTTAATACAATTATTTTCTTTTTTGGAATAAGAGAAGATGGAGAAGAATTTCATTCTAAATTCTACTCTCAGGTCCCCAACCAATTTGTAATATGATTTTGAGCCAGATCTTGCATGCATTGTGTTTCTGTGTCTTGCTAATCAAACTCTTTAGCAGATACTGCTTTGGAGAATGTGCCAATTTAAAATATAATATTAGTATTCGAAAGGGGAAGAGTTGTCAAGGAACATGTACAATGGACCCATGAACAAGGACAGTGAGGTGGGGGAAGGATATAACATGGAAGGTGGGGGTGGGCTAGGCAGGGGAAAGTAATGGGTGGGATATGGTAACAACTGCAATTGAACAACAATACAAAACAAATTACTTGAAAAAAACTTCAACATTTTCTATTGGAAATCAGAAAAGGCTAGGAGATGTTTGAAAATCCACAGGGATGAAAATCAAAACCTGAAGTAATTTTGGAATGGGCAACTGAAAAGAAACATCATTCTAAGGTTAATTTAAATCAATCAAAGACACTTAGGGAGGATTTTGGTCCTGATGGTGTTTCAACAAAAAATAATTTTGATGCTGGTTACAATAAACATAAATGCATTCATCAATTGAAGACAAAATGAAGCCCATTAGAGAAATAAATCTGCATTGTTTTTGATGCAATTGCATGGGTATTTTTTTATAACAGTAAGTTGCTGTTCACAAGAGCCAAACAACTCAATTTATCCACTTGCAGAGGCAAATATGATCTGTCTAGGAGAGGCAAGAGAGTTTTTCTGAGCTATCTAAACATTCTTGCTTGATTGTGAGGCTGGTAGATTTAACATGTATGCATGTCCCTACATGCCTTGGTTGTCTGTGGACAAAGAAAAAAACAGCATTCAGTTTTTATTAAAAACTCAGTAGGATAAACACATTTCAAAATTCACTTGGGAATCTGTGATAGATTGCCTATTTCTCTATATACTTACTTATAAAGAATAATTAATTAAACAAAGAATTTGAAACTTGATGAGAGTAAATTCCTTGAACAGAATTATAATGATTGGATAAAAATAAAGTTTTAGAACCAGGGATAATACAAACATAAGACATACTAGTAAAATCAAAATGTCAAAACACAGGTACAGTAGCCTCTCCATTTATCCATGGGAGATATGTCCCAAGATCCCTGTAGATGCCTGAAACCACAAATAATACTGAATCATATATATACTATATTTTTCCTATACATACATTTTTCTTCTTTCTCTATTAATTTGAAAGCTTTCACCTTTTAGTTAAAGGAAGAAATTTGTAGCTTCTCTTCAGCATATCCTAATTGCCAGCATCACTACTCTCAAGCTTGGGGCCGTTTTTAAGTAAAATAAAGGTTACATGAATACAAACACAAACACTGCAATGTTGCAATAGTTGATCTGGTAGCAGAGAAAGCTGCTAAGTGACTAATGGGTAGGTATTGTATACAGCGTGGATACACTAGACAAAGGAATGATTAACATCCTAGTCCAGATGGAGTAACAAGCTGTGAGATT
>PVKM010008647.1:0-38526 GCA_004027735.1 Carollia perspicillata
AAATAAATAAATAAATAAATAAATAAGTGGTGGTACAGATAGAGAATGGAATATTACTGGACCATAATGAAGAATAAAATCTTACCATTTGCAACAGCATGGATGGAATTAGAGGGTATAATGCTAAGGAAAAATTTTGTCAGAGGAAGACAAATGCCATATGATTTCACTTATATGTGTAATCTAAATAAGAGAATAAACAAACAACCAAAATTGAAACAGATTCATAGATACAGAGAAAAAAACTGATGGTAGCCAGAGGGGAAGGGGGTTTAGGGACTACGTGAAAAAGGTGAAGGAGTGAAAGGATTAAGCAATAAACATTGGTAGTTACAAAACAGTCACAGAGATATAAAATACAGCATAGGGAACATAGCCAATAATACAGAACAACTATGTACAGTGCAAGGTGGGTGCTGGAAATATTGGGACAAACACTTTGTAAAGTACATGATTATCTAACCACTATGCTGTATACCTGAAACTAATACAAGACAATATTGAATGTAAACTGTAATTGAAAATAAAAAAAATTTTTAAAGTGTGTGTGAGTATAGTTTGGGGTCCCCTCTTTTTATTACTTTATGCAAATTAAGACAGCTAGAAAAATATATTGCCTTTTTAAAATTCAAGAAATATAATGCATTTAAGTAAGAATTTACAATCATCCAATCATTTGCAAGATTTTGTCTCCCTCTACATATACAAAAGAGGGGAAAATTCATGTCAGACTGAATAATTATATTTAACTACTTGCATAGTTTCCCAATTTACTGGGTAATTATATATAATTCACCAATACGCTTTAGTACATAAATACTGTGCTATCTTAAATTGTCAGACTGAATTTATCTTCTCTTATTTAATGACTTCAGTCAACCATCTCAAATGCTTTAAATTCTCTAGAAAAAAATTAAATTTTACTTCAGAAAATAAATGACTGTCAAAAATCAAGCTTTCTTTTAAAATTTCAAGGTTGGTGCCAGCTAGCTTTAATGACCAGGTGAAAATCTTAATTGTTGGAAAAATACTAAATAAGTGACTCCAATATTCTAATCAAAAGATGAACGTCATTGTTTTCTGAGGATGACATGAACTTGGCATTGGAACCCATGTGAGATATTCTATGGGCTCAAATATTTGAGCCAAAAAATAAATCGAGTTCCAAATACGTATATTTAAAAAATACATTATATATCCCCATGCCAAGGCTCTGTAAAATAGCTGACCACAAAGAGATATAATTTTACAGCAGAATAAATCAAAGTATTTTAATATATTTAAGATCTAGTTTCATTCTTTTAAAGGATTTGGAGGGAATTAAACAGTCTTCTGTAGATCTTCTATAAATGAATTGGAGGAAAAAGGAAAAAGAAAAGGTAAAATAGAAGTCTAAGTCAAAGCTGTCAAATAAAAGTAAATGATTTTTTTAAATCTCCTAATAGGGACTAGTCTCCTCTCTATGCTTGTTTGGTACCATATTATGAATTCAAGTTCACTAGAATGTAAGGAGAGCATCAAAAGGACCAAGCATTTCACAAAATCTGGAACAGTTTCTAGCAGAATGCCTCACTCCAAATTGGGTACTTTTAAATCCCTAAGTAAGAATAGGTTAAAAATGGGGTTAGAAAACACATAGTTTTTCTTTGTTTACAACAGTGAATGACTGTCCTGCTTTACCACCCCGGAACACAATTTACCAAGTGGCACAGAACGGTGCTGAGATTTGGGGCTTGCAAAATGCGAATGTGCGACAATGTTGCTCAATGAAAACTTTAATATATTAACGACCAAACAAATGGGCTCATCAGCAACCTAGCTTCATGCGTAGTCAAGGAAAGTTAAAAAAATACTGATAAATATTGAATACTTTAGAAAATATCTTAAGTTTAAGATCAATAAAATTACTAAACTACTTCTAGCCACCATCAAAAAAAGTATAATAAATATATACATCTACCCCTCAGTCTGTCTCTTTCTTATATACAAAAGACTTGAAACTCAGCAGTGTCCTAGAGAGGAGAAATAAAACCATATGTGTCTGCTCCCCCATTTGTTGATAAATATTCCATATTTTTACTGAATAAGATAAGTTTATAATTTATTTTCAAAGGTCAGTTTAAGTGGTGCAGGAGATAAACCTTTTGTTGTAATTAACAAGAGACATGGTCTTTTTTAGTGTGATTACAGCATTATACTACATAAAGCCAGAGTCATATTTCTTTCTTTCTCTACAGATTAAGTGGTTCTTTCATTGCCAGAAACCATGCATTACCTATGGCCAACCATCTCACAAATACATATTTTTGGACATGAAGGTCATCAAGTTATTATAGAAAGATTAAAGAAAGCCCTTGCCACAATACACCAAAAAATAGAGAGAACTAAGGGTTGGGGTGGGGGATAATTTGCTTGAGATGAAAAACCAGGAAGGAAAGAAGAAAAGGAGGGAAAGGAAGCATAAACACTATCTGTCGGATTCACACACACACTGATATTTGTTCTACTTTGATTTCCCACTCCCCCCTCCCTGATATGATGCAATTTCACCATGTGTTTAAGTGTTTTAAAAAAAGGATATATTTTTCAAAAAAAGTATTTTATTACACAATATAGTAAATAAATGCACCAATGCTAAAAATTCTCACTGTCACTCCAATTACTTTGCCGGCCAGCCAAAGTTTAGTTAAGAGCATTTACACTGAATTTCTAAAATTTCCATATTAAGTAAATCATTTAAAAAATACATAGCTCCCATTTTTTGAGTGAACAAAAAGTTGAATAAGCTTTAAAGCTGCATACTTTTAGACATAGGTAGGCCCATCATATGCAGCTCATAAATGATACTTGGTAGATACCGTGAGTATGTACTAAGCTTTTATTTAAATTTGCATTACAACTTTCTGTACCAATGGCTGAAGATGTTGGCCCTATTAGTTACGTTATATTAACAGTAAGCACACAAATGCCTGTTCTTTAAGGCCTAACAGCAGGAGAACAACCTGATGCAGATATTTCAGAAGGGGTGTGAGTAATCTCAGTGGTTAAAGAAGTTGGCTGTACCTCTTCAATGAGTGAATACTCTAAAATGTGTTAAAATATTATGGTGAGCTACTACTTCCAGAGAATGTTCTACGACTGAAAATCATTGCTTCTTTGACCACTTGTTTGCAGGAAATCTGGAAATAACACAGTAAAAATCACTTTACATTAGTAAAAAGGGAATTGAAATACATTGAAACAGGCAGGTGACTGTATCAAGGATAGACAATCTAGAATGCACTGGGCTCAGTTACGTACTTGGGACAGGACCCCAACCTTGTGGTTGTGGATACAAGCAGCTATGGTTATATAGTTGTGAGACTACAAGGAAGGGGATGTTCTGGAGTATGGAAACTTAAGAGTACAAATCATGTCAACACAAGGAGAGATTAAGGTCTCTGAGCACGGCCCTCTGAATTCTGGGCCATAATACAGAGGCAGTGAGATGCTGGAACCACTCCACTCGATAGAGAGTAAGCTGTTCCCGGCATTTTAAAACAGCTAAGAACTAGAAGACCCTGTGAATAAACTTAACCCTTTAGGATCTGAGATTTCCCTAACAACACTTATAAATTACCATGTTATTTGTTTCCTTTGTTATTCTTGAACTTTAGCAGTGAAGTCTGAACCATTAGTCTGATTTCTACTGTATTTGAAGAATTAAAGAATCTGTACCATTTCTGAAAGTAACCTGTAAATAAGGAGAGCAAGGTCTTTCATTGTCTATACTACAGAAGTGACGCTAGGTGTGATCAGCAGAGCTGAGGGAACGGGCAAAGGCATCAGCTCCTTGGCCATCAGCCCCTGAGATAGCTGCTGTGCAGATGGGAAGCAGAGGATGAGAATGAGGATGAAGGGGAGTGGGGGAGGGAGCAGGGAAAAAAAGAAAAAACTGGTGTTAAAAACCATGAGCACAGCGGAAGGCAGCTCCCCTGAATAATATTCAGTCTTAAGGGGCAATTCCCATGCAAGCTAAGATTTTGCCACCAATCTAAGATTACGAGTAGCTACAGTACTCATAAGCAGGAAAATTAATCAATACATTTGTTGCTTAACTTGCAAAGAAAACATGCACACAAAGTAAAAAGAGAGGAATACTTTTATCTGTCCGAATCTTTTCGGTCAGTGCATGGTACAATTATTGGTAAACTTACTGAAGACAAAGCGTGATTGGCTATTTAGCTAACATAACCTTCTACTATGACTTCTTAACGCTCCCTTTGGCTTAAGAACATACAAAGGAAGAACTGAGTAAATTTTTTAAACCTGGTGAGCCATGGTTAAACAAGAGATTTGATCTGCCTTATGAAAATTTACGTTTCATAATAAGAGGAAGTTCTTCACATCTGCGTATTTGAATGGATAACAAAATTCTGGGTCTGCCATGTAAGAGCCATTAAACAAAACAACTACGGGTCCAGACAAGGGGTGTCACCTGTTGATTAAATTCTGAGTTTAAAGGCAATATCAGATCCCAATTACTATGGAATTTCAGCTTTTTATTTGTATCAATTCTACTTATTTAAATCTGTGACCAATATTAACTCTCAGTACACAGTTCTACACAGTACGAGATAAGATTAGAAGGTAGGAATTTAAAAATAACTTATTATAGAATTTTAAAAAATAACTCACTATGTTAAATAAAAAAGTATTGAGGTCTCCTTAACAAAGCCACAACTCCTCCAAAGAAATATTAAAAAAACTAACAAAATACTTAAATTGTGAAGGACCTTCCACTAAGCATAATACCACATGTGCAAAAACACCCTTACAAAATTATCTTATATGAATGTTAAAATGATTACCAATCAATTTAATAACAAAATGTGGACTTTAATGTGATGTAAAACCTCATTACAGGTCTAAACTTGATCTTGTGAAAGCAGTCATTAAAAACAACCACAATTAAAATTGTGGGACTCACACTTTTTAATCCTCTCTAACTAAAAATTCTATTATCAGCTGTCAGTATTTCAGAAAAAGAATGGAGGCATATTAAATAGCATTCTTTACAGACTATTCATGAAGCCTTCTACTTTGAACTTCAAGACAGGCATAATTCCCAAACTTCATCTTAATGAATAATTACAAGTAACTGCAATTACAACTTTTTATTTTATTTTAATGTTCCATTTTAGGAAGGTAAGCAAAAACAGCAGTCAACCACCCTATTTAGAGTCTATATAGAAAAATGAACAGTAGACCAGATGTAGTTCCCAGAGTTAGAAGACCTGCAGACCTGCCAAGCACAGAGAAACCAAAAGTGTAGTTTCAATGATTTAATAATCACTTTGGTGACTCTAGAAAGATGATATTGACAATAATAAACTGAGAAGATTTTCTAACTTTGGAACACACCTACTTTTTAAGTCTAATATTCCCTATTAAAATTTTTTTTCACAAATCAGTATAAGAAGTGGAATTCTGTATAGGATGGAACCAGATAAACAGCCAATGCTGGGTCAAGGTCAGCAGACACATCCAGATCTGAAAGTAAAATTCTACACAATTACTTTGCCCTATTCTCTCCTGCCCTTGCTTTATTGGCATTAAGGCATTTAGAAGTAATCAAAAGGAAGGAGTACTTCAGTCTGAAGTTTCTGAAGTCTAAATCCTGCCTTCTTTCCCACACCTGTTCATAACTTAATGGTTCTTCCAAAAATTAAGTGCCCATTGCTCTTCATAATGATTAACAATTACTACTGTATAATGTATAGCAACCTATGAGTATATGCGTCCTCTTAAAACATTTAGTTCCTTATTAGAATACCATTTGATGTGCAAGAGATTTTACTATTGAGGTGCCAAAAAGTTAGGTCAGAAAAATATCACCAGATTCATAAGAGAAGCTTACGTGTGAAAAACTTAAAAATAATAGCAAAAATGAAAATAACTCAAATCTGGTTTTGGATATCAGAATCTTACTGCTCTTTGGAATAGCACCTCATTCAGACAATGCAGTTCACACAATCCAATCTTTTAAAAAATTGAAAAGAGCTTTATTGCTTTGTCTGACAATAAAGTAGAATTTTCTAACATTCAAAAGTCTAGACATATCTAAAGGTATATATTTTAAAAATATCAGAAATTACTAGAAGCCTTAACTAAAAATAACATTTTGAGGTACTGTGTTTCAGAACTTTTTATATGATCATATCGTTTTATTAAAAAGTAGGTCATTTTACATGACCCATCGTTCTTATTCAGTAAAATATTTCAGGTATTTTCCAGGTCAATAACTGTCAATTTTGCAAAAACACTCTAAATTGTTACAAAGCATTCCACTAAGTGGAACTATCACAATGTTTAATTAATCTCTTTTTGCTAAGTATATAAACTGATTCTGATACCTTGCTATTAAACTATACATGGACTTACATGACTACTTGTCTATTTCCATTTTAAAAGGTATAATGACCTTTTTAGTCATTAGACAATAAGACTTTCTTTGTAATTTAGAAAGCCAATCTACTCTGAAATAATTTTCTCAGAAAAAATAATCTCAGGTCACAAAAAGCTGTAAGTTGGAGGGGAACTTTATTTTCTAATACGTGGCCCCTATTAATATCTCCCAAAGTGACACAGTATATTTAAGAGCAACATAACATATTAGGGGTACCATGGATGGAAAACAGCACCCTATATAGGATAGGATCTTTTACTTCCAATAGATTGTTATTTTTCTTAAAAAAAAAAAACTTTAAGGTGATTTTAAACAGCAATAAATTGATTGGGCTTTATATCACCTGCCAGAGTGTCAGCCTCTTCTGTGGCAAAGGTATCCCAACATATACTTTCAGCCTATTTTCTACTTCTCACAGTCCTTTCACATGTATTAGTACATTTAAAACAGAAATATTACTTGTTTTGTAGTACTCATGAAATAGTTACAGCACATAATTATCCTCATTTTACAGATGAGGCAACTTTGGCCCAAAGAGGTTAAATGACTTGGCCATATTCACAGATTTATTACCAGAACCAACATAAGAACAACACCCTGATCTCCTAAATCCAAACGCTTTTGTCATGAGACAAGAGTGGAGGTGTTAGGGAAAGAAAATGAAATAAACAATAGATGAAACAGGAAGGGATGAACATAGCAGCAGAAACCTGGGAAGTCCTCAAACCTGAAAAGGCGTGAACAAACACAGTAAAGCCAGCCACAGGAGAGCACTCTATTAGTCATACGCACACAGAATTACATATGTGACCTTAGATAGTATGAAGTCCAGCCATACACGGGGTAAGTCTAGCTTTAATGTTTTAGGACTGAGCTTAAATATTATCAATGTAAAGATGCTTTCCTCCCCCATACTCCCAACAGTCTCCTGTTGTATCACTGTTATAAAAGGTGCATGGTGAATGTATCCAGAATGTGCGAATGGTAAAACAGTCCCCCAGCTGACAGGAGAAAGCAAACCCTCTTCAGGGAAACAAACATTGTTATCTAATAATCACAAAACAAAACCCCACTTAGAAATCTTACTGAATACCCCAGCTTTTGATATAGCAGTTTCATTACATAAAAGTAAACTACGTTTCAGAAATGATACCTTTTTGGCTTCAAGACCCAGAGCAAATAGATCTCTGCACTTCAAAAGGAGCTGCCTCTAAGCTGAAATATTACAACTTCCATTATCAAATATGCAGCATCCTTTTTGAGACCAGTCTAGACAGACAGGATCTTCTGGAGTCTGAAATATTTTTCTTTTATGATCATGAACAGACATGGAGCAGCAATGTTTAAGGCACTAAATTGTAGCCACATAAGGACTCTATTATTAGAGGAGTTTTGTTCAATGTGAACTACCGTTGGCTTGTCTGTATGCAAAATATACAAAACCTGTGGCATAAACTGGGTTTCGATACTGCACTGTGCTTATATGTGCTCCTTTCCGTATGTGCTCAAAACCGTCTCTGCAGTTTCTTTTCCCTTTGAACTATCACCGCAATGTTTCATAAAATACGTTGCAATTTGGTGTCATGATTCTGATTTTCCACCCCAATTCTAGCAGAAATAAGAAATATGTAATAGTCTCAGAAAAGCTGAAATTAAACTTGTTACTGGCTCACTAATATGTTTTCTCAGAACTTCAGAGTTTTGGTCTAAGGAGAATATACCTTTGAGAAAAAAAAATACTTTCAGACCTTAGCTGCCTGTTGGAGGGCAAGAGAAAGGGCAGATGAAACAGACCATCTTTTCAGAATATAAACATGATTCATGCCATGACTACAGGCAGCCAAACTCAGCTAGAATAGTTTTAAAAAAATGAAAAGATCAGCTGTGTCTCAGTGGAAAAATTTCAAGTATAAAGAACCAGGGGAAACATTACCCAATTTTACTTTAATCTGTTCTCTTAATTTCCTGACCAGCCCTTTGGAAATTGTTGACTGCTCACAGTCACAAAGCCTCACAAGTGAGAATTTACCCAGCAGGTATAAATTCTTGGCTGTCTTCCCTCAGGGGATTAGGCCACCACTGCTTCTACAGATCCGAAGGTCTATCTATCTTTTCCGGAAGGTTCCCTCCTAATATTTACATTGCTTGGCATAATATGAAGAATAACAACAGAGCTTATAATGTATTAATTTATTTGACCCTTTGGACAGTTTTTCCAGGTACACAAAATAGATATTATTATCCCATCTTTATAAATCAGAGAGGCAGATTTTAGGAAGGTTAAATAAATTTTTCTGAACAACACAGCTGGCAAGGGGTGGCTCTGGGAGTGGAATTAAAATTTTTGAGACTCCTTTTCAAACATTCTTTCCACTTAATTCTTGTGACTTTAGATTCAGGCTTCTTGGTCAGTTCTATGCAAGATGTTGACTGTACCAGAGCAACTGAAACTCTGACAAAAACACAGTATTTAAAGTAAATACATATATTGTAACTTCATGAGAAGGGGTAAGGGGTAAGGGGTGTGTAGATCATGCCCTATGCTGGGTACTTCACATGTTATCCTCATTCATCACATTAAGGAACAGCAACCATTTACTGCAAACATACATATATGAACCCAAGAAGTTTGAAATCTCAAAAATATAAATGGCTTAAAAATGTCTATACACACCCTGGCCGGATAGCTCACTTGGTTAGAGCATCATCCCGATATGCCAAGGTTACCGGTTTGATTGCCAGTCAGGGCACATACAAGAATTAACCAGCGAATGCGGATAACTGGCACAACAAATCCATGTCTGTCTGTCTGTCTGTCTCTCGACCTCTATCCCTCTCTCTACCTTCCTCTCTCCCTCCCTCCCTCCTTCTGTCTCTCACTCTCCCCCTTCCTTTGTCTCTCTAAAGTCAATTTAAAATGTTGTAAAACATCCAGACATATGGATGACATGGGTCCAATGGGGTTGGGGAAGCTCTGGAGTTATGATGAGGAAAGAGCCCTCCTTGTTTAGAAAGCAACATTTTGAAGATGCTGAGAAAAAAATGTATTATTTTCTCTCCAGCAGCATGACCTTTATTTAAATGCACTGGTTGATGAATAGGACAATCAACTTCTTTTGTCTAGCAGTCTTTGCACTCAGGTACCTACTCCTCCTTCTGCCAGAATAAATCGCCCATTTTTCTGCTTTTGGCCCACACTCTTATATAATGAACTGTGATGCCAGTTTATTGTCTTTCCCTAACACCTGTCTTTGACCTGTGTTATAGTCTCAGACCTAATGCTTACAAAAAATGTAGGGTCACAAATGTCTACTTCTTTAACCTTTATTTAGTTTTCTACTTCTATTTTTAAGAGAATAAATAGATTCAACAGGGTCTCCCCTGAGGCCAACCAACATCACTTTGATTTTAGATATGTAAGTCACCAAATGCCCAGTCTGATCTGTCTGCACAGGGTTCACGCTCAAGGGCCTGCAGGAATAAGGCAGGTTATGGAAATGAGCCAAGCAGCTGGATGAAGCAACAGTGAGGGCTGTGGAATGCTACAGTATGCATGCTCCTTTACAGTGATCTAATTTACATTTGCAAAGTACTCCGAGAGACAACTTTGCAGACTAGATAAATCCTACAGGATATTCTGAGATGCCTAAAAAAAAAACAGAAGAACCAGAGGCCCAGTGCTTCCTTTGGGATTCCACAGTGTCAGGACAGTAAACTCCTTATTAACAAACAGGAACTCGTGCATGCATGTCCTATCAGAACAGGAACAAATACCCTTCAGCTACAGTAGTCGGGTGCCCTTAGAAATGTAGTTATTAATAAAAGGTACTTTTTTGTTGTTACTGAAGAAATTACTTCGTCGAGTAGAAAAAAGCACTAGGACAGATACCGTCAAAGCTGATAAAGACAAGATCTTACCCTTAGATAAACTTATGCTGTAATGGAGGAGATAGTTATCTGATAATAGAAGGAAGTGAAATTAAGCCTAAACAGTACAGCAGGCCACACTGATAACAAAGAACAGTTACTTTGCCCCACCTCTATGGACAGTACATACGGTGTAGGAATAGTATAGCAGGTTGATTCTATTCCCTATATAAAGTTCAAGCTAAAAATGCCTCGAGTCAAAGAACTAGTTATTGGCAAAGCCAGGAGCAGGTTTCTGCATGTCTAGTCAATGTTCTTAACTGACTCGCACTCTACCTTTGATAGCCAAGGAAATCTAGAGAGAAAATATATTGTGAACCCTAAACAGGTTATTTTGAAATCTATCATTCTGATAAATACAATCTTCATTCAAGACATTTACTGAGGAGTTCTAGGCTATATATAAGGGTATAAGTTGCTAAATAAAAGCACAAACAGGTCCACCCTGCTGGAAATTCAGTGTCATAGGGAGTTAGATGTTTGCAATTTGGGGCCAACATAGTTTAAAGCTCATAACATGTTCTTCCCTCCTTGTCTTCCACTAATGGGACACAATTTGGAAATCATCAATCTCATACTGGAGAGGGCAGTCACTCCTGTGGTTGATACAATAATGTTAGCATTCGTCATTTTTATATTTGCTCATTAAACTCGCGGGGATTCTTTATGTTGAAAGGTAGGGCAAAACTACTCATGCCAGGACTCTGTCACCAAGTATTTCTCTGACTTTCACACTTTAGCTGACTTTTCCTTGCCAAAGCCATTCCAACTGCAGCCGCTTCTTCCTCTAGCACTGCGACATCTGCACTTCAAGGTTTCTTAATTCTGCGCTCACCGATTATGGTGCGTTTAGATTCGCCTTTTAATAAAAAGCCAAAGGTCATTTTAGCATCCTTTATAACTAAGATTGCTGAAAAGAGATTATGTATTGAAAAGTCAGAATTTTCACAATTTTTAATGTCATTAATATTTATTACATGAATTTCTCTTAAAACAGCATTCTCTAGGCCTAAGAACATATATAGTTATGAGAAAAATAGTTTTAAAGTACTTACTAAAATATATATTCAGTAAATATCGAAGTGCCATTAAGACTTCTACCACAAATTGCATCTGGGAGACAGACACTAGTGAACGCAGAAAGTATTCATTAAAACCTCTGTTTATATAACATGCAGCTGTGAATCCGTGAATTTGAAATGGTGGACGTGGAAGCCGTGCTCCTCTCACACGCCACGTGTTGGAGGGTGAGGGTGGGAGGTTATAAACAACACTTTTACCGTGGCTTTTATGAAACGATGTTTTCATTTTCTAATGCCACTTCTCTTTTTTTATTCTCTTTGTCTTTTAACATTGGCTAAGAAACAGATGGTAGCAATTCAATGCACTAACTATGCCACAAGGCCTTTTCCATACAAGCCCTGTTTTCATCAGGCACAAGATACCTCTGTACAACTCCGCAGCAATGGCTGGGCAGATGGGCCCTGGTGGGCAAAGAGTGGGAGTGGAAGACATGAGGCTAGTGTTCTCCATATCCAGGACACGGCAGTGGCTTGCCTCTGCCAACGGCAGAAGGCATACATTGCGCAATTTCCTCCACATAACAAACTTAAGAAAAGAGAGGTTCAGATGGCTAACAGTGGTCCTATTTAAATATTTTCCTCTCCAAATCAAATGAACTCAACACAATAAACAAAAATATGGTCCTGAGTGAGTAAACATGTGTCCTTTCTCTCTGTTATAAACAACAGTAACAACAAAAATAAGGGAACTAACACTTACGCCTGAAATTGTATTAAGCTTTCACATGCACCTTCTCATTCCATATACAAAACAAAAACAGAAAGAGAAGAAAACAAAAATAATTAGATTTTTTTATTACCCCTGCTTTACTGATGAGGATGGCGAGACTTAGAGATGTAACTAATTTACCCCAAGTCATACAACTAGCAAGTAGAATAAGAAAGAAAATCCAGGCTATTTGATATTGGAATCCATCGTACGATGCACTACACCACACCAGAATACCACATCATAATTTAAACCAGAATTTATCTTCAATTGCGATCTACGTAGAATATACTTTACACTACACTCTGAATTCTCTTCAGTGGGCGTTTGATTATACAGAATCTCCAAAACTTTTACTTTAAATGACAATTCTCTTCTCACAAACTACCAAAATAAATTAAATATTGTTGACAATTACAGTCTTCAAAACCTGCTTTTCATTCTAAATATCGCATATGTCAATACAACAGCAGAAATCAGTGCTGGTTTTCAGGAGCTCCGCACCATGGTGCCCTGCAGAGGCCATAGCTGGATTCTCATCGGCAGTGTGTCTCCAGCTGTCTGAGGAAGAGAGCATTTCCACTGAATGTACATACAAGTGCTATGCACATATGAAGGTTTTATGTTGCAAATTTCCCCATTTATTTTAAGATCTGAAATACTAGAAATCTTTCACAATATTCCTATTCTAAGCCACCAAAAGCTCTAGGGTACTTACACAGAGTAGAGCAAAAGTAAGTTTACAGTTGTTCATTGAGAAAATAATGCACTAATTACTAACTAATAGTATAAGAATAAACTGTTTTGTGTAATTACAACTGTAAACCTACTTTTGTATAATCGTATATTTCATAATGTTACAGGATAACCTCATGTGAAATATGTTTCAAAATTGGGTAACATCTGATTCTGTGAAGTCTTTTATTTTAGATTTTATTTATTTATTTTTAGAGAGGGGAAGGGAGGGAGAGAAACATCAATGTGTGGTTGCCTCTCTCACGCCCCCTGCTGGGGACCTGGCCCTCAACCCAGGCAGGTGCACTGCCTGGGAATTGAACTGGCAACCCTTTGGTTCTCAGACACATGCTCAATCCACTGAGCTACACCAACCAGGATTGATTCCATCAAGTTTGAAGGATGTTGACTTAGACATTCAGTGCAATACAATAGTAAAGAGCAAACATTTACAATCCATATACATTTCATGATTTCATTGTACCTTCTTTTCACCCAAAGACATGAGGTGACAGTCCTGACTTCGACTCTAAAGACCTGGATTTGAATTCTTATTCTACTACTACTTCTCTGTATTCCCTGGGTATTAATTAATGCTATAGAAAAAGCACAATGACAGCTATCCTCTGCATTTTCTTAGAGAAGGTCTCTTATATTCCTCTCAAGTAAGACATAATTAAGTGTCATCGCTTTTCTGTTGTTTCTGTTAAACAAAGGTTTTCTCAGTTTATCATGAGGCAGAGTTTCCTAGGAAGAAATATAGCAAAGAAACATTACCATTTCCTATATGCATGATATAAAAAGCAGTTAGAAGTCACCATCAGGTGTTCCAAATTAAATCCTGACATAACTATGGTCAGTGAAGGAATTGTTCACAAAAGTCATAAGAAATGAAAACAGGTGTTTCTGGCACAGCAGGCACTGGGCTCCACATTGAAGGAAACGCTGCCTTTCTTACTGTATGTATTAGCCGTTATCAATAGGAGGTGTTTAGGACAGTCTGCCTTTCTTGGCCATTTTGACATTCCATCTGCCAATGTAAAGCGATAATAAAAATATGCTTCTGATAACATTAATTTCCTGACAACCTCTCCAATTGCCTTTGCATTTTATTCTTCTTTCCTCGGATACCATGTTACATTCGAAGTCTAACCTAGGATAAGTGCCCCTCTCCTGTGATGCTTAGTACCGCCATGATTAGAAAGATACATGCTTCTAGGAATGTCTGATCTCAGGTAAGCAGATATTTTTTCTCATTAACAGTACTAACTGCAAAATCACACAAACAGTGTGATTCCAGTGTAGAAAATATTGGTGCTGGTCGCATGTAGAATTCTCTCAAAATTCAACCCCCACCCCATGGTATTTAGTGTCATGCAACAATATTCAGTGAGTAGGTAAACCTTTAATATTTCCATTTAAGAAAACAAAGAAGAAATATACAGAATCCATGCAATCAGAAGCCTACAATTTTAAGTGTAGGGTTAGAAGCTATATTATTATTCCTGGCTTCTAACCTTTAACCTTTGCATACGAGTATTCTGACCTTTAAATGGGATTGTTCTCGCAAGCGCCACAGGTCTAAATTATATGTACTCTGATAATTCTAAGCAAATTTTGGTCTGAAAACAAATAGGTTTACATGAATTTTAAACAATTACCATTTCTTATAAACAGTAACAAATCTCTTTGACATGATATTTTGAAAAGAAGTTAGGGGAACTGGCTTTTCTGGCAATTTTTTTTTATTTTTATAACCTTGTACTTGCCACTTAATTTCTCTTGGTCTCAGTTTCTCCATCTGTAAAACAAGCGGCAGACCTAAATGATTTGCAAAGGTTCCTGCCAGCTCTCAAATCGATGATCTCACTTGAGTCTTCTACTTAGATGAATTAAATGGCAAGTTAATAAATCATCTATTAGATTAAATGTAATGATCTGCATAAGTTTTTGCTGGGGAATGACAAGGACTTGCATTTTGGTTTAATTTTTAAAATAATAGCTCTCGCCAAATTTAGAGCGAGTCAAATCTGACAGCTTGCTCTGTAAATGACATTATTACTTGAATACAGCATTAGGCCATATTTGGGAAGTGCTTTAAGTAGCAAAGCAAAACAGATTTTTATTATGGCTTTATTTAATGCCATGCTTCAGAAAAATCACAAATCAATTTCATTAAGTTTAAACACAAATACATCTAAAACTTGGCGAAGATCACTATGACAGAGAAGAAGGATTATTTCTCTGCCTCTCTGTTATAACCAGTCTATACACTACCACAAAAAGATTTAATCTACTGAAATTTGAAACAAGTGGGTTCTGTCCAGAGTTCAAGTGCATGGTAGTTAACTTTCTCAAAATCAGACCCATTGTTCTCAAACTCCCATTTAGAAATCTCTTCTAATAGGAGCACACGTAAGAGAGAAGGGAGGAGAATGCAAAATGTACTAACACAGCATATGTGCTATTAAAAAGGGAGAAAAAATGTCTAGTTAATCATAATGTTATAATTACAATTAGTCATACAGCAGACACTGCACCTGCCAGACACAAGTTTATAATGAACGGAGAGACTCACCGCAGTCTCTTATCAGTGTAGCTCCCTTGGGGCCAAAAATATTGATCCCTTTCATTGAATAAATACTAAAGTAACAACAAGAATCCATTATGTCTGACCTAACAAGAATTTTTAATTGAACAAGTTACTATCTGAATGCCTAAGAAACAGTGGATATAATATCACTTACCACTGACTTCTTGAAGTTCTAGGTACGAAGGGCAAATAACAATAAGTTGACAAAATTTCTCATTTTCCTAAGATTGCTCTCCAAATTAATGCCCTTAGTTTCAAAGAATTAAAAGAATTTTGTCATGTGAAAAATTTGATCATAAACTTACCATAGTATAGTATCAGCGTTTCTCAAAAAATTATTTTGCCCAATTAATAAATGATTATTACAGGTTTAACACTCAACTTCATAAAATCTGTCTTTCCAAATTCATCTCATATTTTAATATGTCACACACAACTGGAATAAAATGAAAAGGAAGGCCATTTCTTTCTCTCTAGAATAGGTTATTAAGCACTAAACAGGCATGCTGGAAACTTGATGTTAAATATTTCATTGAGCATTTCCATAGGACATTAAGATACATGAGTTTCTTTCTTAAACCATAAAACTTACCTCAAAAAATAAAAGCCAAGTCCAATAAAGTCTTATACACTTTATTAGATCCTAGACCAAAATATAACTGATAGTAAGAAGCGGTAGATTTGGTCAGATTAATCAGCAGATAAAAGAGATAGTTATTCTTGAGATGAAATTTTATATTCTTCATCCAGATGAAGGAAAAAAATGAATTTAGTAGAAAAATGGCAATTATTTCAAATTGGAATATTAAGCCTGTGACTTTTACATTAAGAACTTGACTTTGCCCACTCAAAGTACAAATAACTTTCAAAAGAACTGAAGCAATATTAACTTACTGAGACCCAATTATTTTCCCTAAACACATTTTTCATTTTGATCAGTTAGTAAATTGAATTCATAAGAAAAGCAAAACACATTTTACGGACTCTCTCAAAAGTGAATCCATATGCTTTAGAAAATCAATCATACATTTACATGCGATCATAAAAATGGCATGTTGGCCAATCTAATAATTACACATACTCATAAGTTTTAAAGTCAGTCATCAGTTTTTTCCTTACCAAGATTCTGGACTAAGAGCCTGTTCATATACTTCCAAAAAATTTACCATATTAGGACTTTATACTTCTACAAGCATTTCAATACCTCCTTGTAGATATATTTGCACTACTTACTGTGTAATTACAATAGTTTCATCAAAATACTGACATGAAAACTGAAGACAACTAAAATAGTCCATGCCTTATTCCAATGTGAGACAGATGTTACCTTCTCTGACACAGAGATTCAGTCAACAGAAAGCCTGCCTTTTAATTGAGTGGCATAGAGGTTTTATGAGCCAGTGCATGAAAGAGAGGAAAAGATAAAAAGAGACACCTTTGGAAAATTCTTATTGAATCATGGTATTAGAAGAGAAATAGCATCTTGATTTACCAAACTTACAACATCAACTCATGCTTTCCAGTCTGTGCTAGAACACTAAGAGAGCTTTGCAGGTAAGCTGAAACCAAAAGAAGGATTAGAAAACGGACACTAGCTGCAAACGAATCAAATCTGGGCCTTCGCAACTCTCTAGAGCTCATGTAGCCCTGGAAAATGGGAAGGTGTCTGCAGGTGGGACAGTCTCTGAGGTCAATGACGACACACTGGTGTTGTAAGGACTGTCTCTGTGTAACGACTACTTAAAACATGTACAATTAATCTTGGGGGGCAGGAAACAGACTTTTATTCATGATAAATTGAAGCTGTGACCCTCGCTGCAAATAAAAAAATTGCTGATTGATGAGTCCTAAATATCACATGTTGGTAATTTATTAGATGAGACATCTGTTTTGTTTTTAGAAAAAAACCTTATAAATACATTCCAACAGTTGAAAGCATCATTTTCCAACTAAAACTGTGACTGGTGAGCTACAACTAAAAAACTGTGACTGGTGAGCTACAACTGGAACTGTGACTGGTGAGCTACAACTGGAAATGTGACTGGTGAGCTACAACTAAAAAACTGTGACTGGTGAGCTACAACTGGAACTGTGACTGGTGAGCTACAACTAGCACTGTAATCCACTCACGCAATTTGTTGGGCTCTGCTTATATCTCAAATATATGTCAAAATATGGTATTCAATACATCAAAACTATTATTTGGCTCAGTATTATAATACTTACAAAGTATAATACACCAAAATTAAAAATATTTACAAAAATGCTATTCAAAACAATTAAAATTCATGTTTAGCAATAGTCCGGCACATTTTCCTTACTGAAAATACACTTCTGCACACTAACTCTGCACTGCCTAACTTCAGTAACATTCCCGGGAATTTATTCTAAAGAACAAAGGCACTGACATTAGTCAACATGGGAGATACTACAGAAACTTCCCTGTCTACAAATTGTCCGAAATATCCAATAACAATTTAGGGAATCAAAGCAATATTTGGCAAATGTCTTTTTCTAACAGAAATAATTTTAAAAATTCAATGGCATGATCTCAAGGGTCCAGAATCCTTACTCTATTAAAAAAGTATCCCCCCAATAAAAAAAAAGTTAACTCTCTATTCTGCCTTATGAAAGGCATGGGCGCAATTGAATATTTCTAAAGTATCTCTAAATTCTTCCAAGGCAATATAGTAGTGAAATACAGAAAAAACCTAGAAAAATGAAGCTCTGTCTAATGTAGTCTCAAGCAAGAAAGACCATAAAATGAAGAACGAAGTTCAAGGTCAGAAAGACCCTTAGGATATAGTTGGGCAAGGTCCACAAAAGGAGGAAGCCCTGGAAACTGTTCTGAAAATGGAATCGCTTTAGACTCACCATAAAAATAGAAATCTAACCTGAATTGGTACAAATTACTGTTGAGTTTGTTATCAAATTCTACCTGCTTTAATAAAAGTTCTGGAAACACAGCAAGACTAAAACATGTAAATTTCAAAAGTCAATAGGGAAAAATTCCTTAGTGAATTGACAACACTGTGAATAACTTTCCCGAAATATCTGTGTCCATCGATCTATGTGTTTTTGCAAGGACTCAGGAAAAGAAAAATCCCGCAATGCAAATTTTGAAGATCTTCTTTTTTTTAAGTTTATCTCTCTTAACTTGGAGTGAAATTTGCACTGAAGGTCAAAAATCTGACATTGAAACTAATTTTTCCTATCATCTTACTGGGTGTGCCAGGACCTGCCGCTTACTGGAGCTGACCTCCACAGTATGTTGTATTGCTTTGATTCAAAAGCCAGTTAGATTCAGCACTTTTTATCATTGTTCAAGGCTAGTAAATCTCAAAACTTTCCCATTTTCGACAATTATCTCGCTTCTCCCTCCCTAACAAAACCCCGATGCTATACTTTTTCATCTTATATTAGTAAGAGCTTTTGCCCACAGAGACAAGAGGATATTTACAACATGAAGTACAACTGCTACATTCTTTTGCTACTGTTCAACACTGCCATATAACTGCTCTCCTTCTGTTTAGCCGGGGGAGATAGGGAGTAACTGCTGCTATCATGGAGTAAACATAAAACCAGAAGGTACAGCTTAGCACTGGCCGGCATGTGCCAGCCTTGCCGTGGAGCTGGGGTAAAGTCAGTCCCTCAAAACCAACTTGGAAATAGTCTTTTGAACTGTAAACACGATGAGTAAAGATCATCAGCAGATAATGAGGCTTCACTTACAAAACACAGTATCTATAGCAATGTCACAAACGCATTTCAGCAAGTTGATTGTCGGTAGATTCTAATTTCCTGGAAAAATAGAAATAGTATTTGAGTTGATACAATTAATAAAAATTAGCTCAAATATTCTATATATGAAGATAGTATCTACTATTGCTCCTTGAAATGAGCATTATTTTTTAAAAGATTTTATTTATTTATCTCTAGAGGGAAAGGGAAGGAGGGAGAGAAATATCAGTGTATGGTTAACTCCTGTGCATCCCCTGCTGGGAACTGACCTGCAACCCAGGCATGTGCCCTGACTGGGAATCGAACCGCGATCCTTTACTTCGCAGGCCCATGCTCAATCCACTGAGCTACACCAGCCAAGGCGAAATGAGCATTATTTAAAGAGCTCATCATTTTGTCTTTCTACCTTTCCCGGGTAGAGATAAATGGTTGTGAAATTGCACTAATACTTTCTGCCCTCTTACTACAATGATCAAAATATAACTTTACATGTGACTGGCTGTAGTCATGACACGTAGATGCCCTTTATTGCCTTACGTGGTTACCAGGACCAATGACCTGGGTCTCCCTAGCTTGTACTGGTTACTTACTAAGAAAGTTTTGTTTATTGAAGGAAACATTTTTTTCCTGGACATACTGTATACTTTGAGCACAGTGTGTTTTTTCCCTCTCCCACTCTGGAGAACACAAAAGATAAACAATGAAATTTCAGTACTGGCAGTACTGGTCATAGGCCAATCATTCTACTCTGATAATGTCCATTTCACTAGGAAAAACCATGTTTGACCAAGTTTCTGAATATACTGCGAGCACAACATTTAGCATTATGGATTTATAAATTGACAAAAAGAAAGTATACCTTTGTATAATACCCATGGGTTTTATCTTAGTTGAATACACACAATAGTGACTTTAGGAAAGAAAGGGAGAGAGAATCTGAATTTTAATGTGATTTAGAAAAACAACACCCTTCATACTCTTCCTATATAACTCAAACATATTTTATAATGTCTTTCTAAGTTTCTAATTACTCTGAGCAAAATCTGAATCCAGATACCATGGTATTTTGATTTGTTTGCCCATTTGGAGTTCTGTGTAGAGAGGGTAGTTTAAGGAAAAAGGTTAATTAACACAGCTGAGGCCTACATGGAACATTTTCTAGGCTAAGGCAAATTCAATTCAGTTCCCCTAGAAATCGGTTGACTGCAATTCTTGGCTATCTCCCAGGCAGTTTCTTAAAAAGGTTACTGGCTTAATTGAATGAAATCAGTGTCTGCAACCATCAACAATTATCTATAGAGCAATACTTGTTATTAGACTGAATAAAATTAAAGTTAGAAACCAACCACAATTATTTATGGAGCAGTAATTCGCAATATTAGACAGTTTGCGTCTGCAACTATTATGGACACTTCCTGAAATCTACTTGCTACTTTTCATGCAGACACCACATAGATAATCAAAGATACCAACAAGTCTATCTCAAAATGGTTTCCATTTATTTCAAAGAAAGTCAGAATTAACCTGGCACAAATTTAAAAAACTCCCTTAAATGGATAAATCAACAAAAGCTATTTTATCCGCAACAATGAAGCTCTCTGCATTACACTTGCCATTGGCCAGTTAGTTGTACTTTATAGCAAGTTCGTGCCTCACTATCTCACTACTTATGTCCTCCTGGAGCTAGAAACTTTTTAAATTCGTTTGAGGAACAAGTGCCCACAGTTTTGATGGATAGAGCTTGAAGTGACCAAATAACATTGTCATAAGCACATTGCACTGAATGCTTCATTAGATGACTAGAAGCACATGAAAGATCATTGGAGTCTTTTTCTGGCACCTCATGGTAGACAGACACTCCATCCAAATGGGAAGATTTAGAAGTATTTATTCTTCCTGCAAAATGAAGGGCCAAAAAGTGTACATAAAAATTTACAGAGATCAGACATTTTCAGGGTCTTTTCTAATGTACTAATATTAATATGATTGTTTAATAATTTATATTTAATTACAGCTAATATAAAAAAGATTAAACCCCAATCATCAGGTTCCTCTCATGAGGAATAGCCCATTCTTTTAAATGGTAGTGAATTACTACAATATTTATTTTAAATGCCTTCTTTCTGGGAAAACCAAGGCTATCTTTACTACAAATTCCAATTGCTATTAAATGATATTTTACATATTGTAAATTTCATCCCAACTATTTTTATTTAATAATGTTAATGAAATGGTCTACATTATATTTAAGAAATAACACAGCATGGAATGAATTAATAATGAAATGTTTCTGCAATGATTTCACAATTGTAAAACATTTTTTAAAGATTTTATTTATTTATCTTTAGAGAGGAAGGGAAGGAGAGAGAGAGAAACATCAATGTATGGATGCCTCCTGTGCATCCCCTGCTGGGAACTGGCCTGTAACCCAGGCATGTGCCCTGACTGGGAATCGAACTGCGATCCTTTGGTTCGCAGGCCCGCGCTCAATCCACTGAGCTACACTCAATCCACTGAGTTAGACAGCCAGGGCTGTCTAACATTTTAATGTAGCCATTCATTACCCTCCTAATGAGTATATCTATCAAAATTGCATTCAACAATTTTCAGAAATCTCAAATGTGAAACTTTCACCCTGCACTGGAGTCTAAACTCATCTATACATACACAATTCTTAATACATCTGTGCACTATTTATAAATCTCCTCCCTCACTACCTGAGGCCTGAGGTGCTGGTAGTTTGCCCAGAAATTTTTTAGAAGATATATCATTCTATGGTTGAGTTACAGCAGTTTTTTAAGAGTACTGGTGGTGTATTGCAGCACAAAGAAAATAAATCGGTTCCTCTTTAAAACAAAAATGGAAAGAAGTCAATGAGTCGGTGCCACGGTATAAAGTAGAACATGAGAGAAGAGACAGTAGTCCTCAACTCCTACTTTCCCTCTCTTTTCTCAATAAAGGCAAATGGTCTCACTGTTGACAATGACATTACAACTGTGATAGGAACTTAGGGCCCAAAATAAAGACAATGGGAAGCCACCAAGAAGGTATTTTAAATAAGTTCCGGATGCTGGCCCTGGCAAGAAGCATCCCAGGTTATCCAAAGTTCTTTCAGTGATGATTACTAAAAACACTGTTCAGAGAATGCAAAAAGAAACACTGCAAAAATTTAGAAATAACACAATAGTGAGATTAATATTTCTTCCTAGTAAAAGTGAAACAGCTATAAAACAGAACTTACAAAAGAAAGGTGGTAATTTCTGGGGAAGTCGTGCCAAAGAAACTTCATTTTCTAATTTTAAAAGAGTTACTATTATCAGGCAGAATTCAGATACTCAGCATACTGAATTTCACACAGGTCTTTACTTTATAAAAAATAATACACATAATACATAAAAGAAAAATGTATTATCCCTGCATGGTTACAGACAGCTGAACCACCACAGCACATACACAGAAATGGCTACAAGTGACCACTGATTTCCCAGAATCTGAGGCACTGCTAAAAAATAAAAATAATTTATGATGGTTGCATATTAAGATGACTTTCCCAGATAAGTTTTGGAGTAATGTTGAAGTTGAATCTTCTAAACACGGCTTAATAAGCCCCTCCCTGATGTCCGTTCTACCTCTTCACTCTTATCTTTCCTTAACATTTCTAATTCCCACGGAAGTGTAAATTTTAGCCCCCCTGACCTTACTCAGTTGTTTGAAAGAATAATCCTCCCTTAGCTTTGGACGCCTACACATGTTTCTTTCTGCCTCAAATACTTGTGTCCTCTCACTTGGCTTGGCAAATCCTAGTCTTTCAGAACTCAATTTAGATGTTACTTCTTTTCAAAGGAGATGCTCCCTTAACCTCCCAGGCTGGTTCCAACATCCTTGTAAATGCTACATTGAAACACTGTATTATGCTTTGTATCACACTTGACTGATAATATTGCATTGTTTTTCTTCTCTTTTATTTAGCACTGTGCTTATAATAAGCCAGCTCTTAAAAGAATAAATATGCCTGATTTGTAATGTTGGTCCATTTTTATGGTAAATGTTCCTCCCACCACCACTGCCACACACACACACCCATTGCTAATTTCAAACCCCATCATTTAAATCCTTAAAATCATCTTGGTAAATTGCTAATTTTCTCCTATACAGAGGCAGAAACTAGACTCAGTTGCATAAGATTACAAAAGACTTAAACAAGTCTCTTAATTCAAGTGATAGTTAAAGGTGTATGAGTTGAGGTGTAGTCTACACCAAACACTCTGCTAAGCACTTTTTACTTACCTTATTTTTTACAACCACCCTGAAAGACATATTTATGTACGAAAAAAAAATTTGAGACTCGGTGGTATTTTTTTCCAAAATCAGAAGGGTAGTAGCTATCAGAAATAAAGTTCAAAATTACATTGTCTACACCAAAGCCTTTCTTCTTATCCTTACACTCTGCTTCTGACATTGACTATACTACACTACACTGTTTCTAGTAATTTCATGGTTTATTAATAAGTAAATCAAGAAGTGCCCAGGGAAAATAATAGGCAAAAATGCACACTTTTCGTTCTTCTTATAAACAGCTGTTGGCTAACCACTTTGGTAGAAGATAAAAAAATAACTGTAGAGGATACATAGTTCATTTCAGTCTTTACTCTATCTCTCAACCATTGAGGATAAAACAACCAAACCATTATTCAGTTCCAAACACTCTTTGAATGTTTTTTGTCTTCAGTGAAACAATCTTCCAATATCTGAATCATTCTGATCTCTTCTGACTCTGACTTCGTATGATATTAATACCTAGTATGTTCCTCATATATTTTGACATTTAATCATACACATCTCATAAACACCAATAAAATCTGAAGATCCTTGATTATAAGAAACAGTTTTATCCCACTTTAGGAACCCCTGAAGTCTCTGGCACAGTGTTAGATACCAAAAAGTTATTCAAATATTTCCTAAATTGAATCATAAAATAATGATTTTTTGAAATTGTAGAAAAAAGGAAATCTAATATGTCACTGGCATACATCTTGGTAACCTATTTGAGTCTGCCTTGATTTACATCACTTTATAATAGAATCTCAAAGATTTCCAATGCAAGTGAGTATTTTAGAATAAAAACATGTCCCAGGAAAAAAGAAGAAAAAGTATAAGAGGAAGACGCCTAAGCCTACAGTGCAGCTGGCGACCGTTCGCTCACCGTGTCAGTGGGCCGTCCAGCAGGGACCACCACTGCAAGGACAGCACGGCAGGGACTCTGAGCTGTCGTGAACTGCTTTGCATGGCTCCTGGAATTAGGGAGAGCACCGACCAATTCTGGGGAGTGATGGTCTTCTATTAAATTGCCATTCATCTTGATTAAAAAATAATTAAATATGGTGACAATTAGGAGATGCTGGCCAAAGATTTTATTAGAATACATTACAAATTAGTTTTGAGATAAGCCCAATTGATGGAGAAGCATTCGTGAACTGATAGGGCTAATGAGACAAATACAGGACAACTTCAAAATCGGGGAAGGAGAAAGACGAAAGGCCAAATCAGTATTTCTTATCTTACATATGGGATTCAAAGAAGCAAAGTAGATTAAGGACTATTTGTATTGCTATTGTTGTTTTCAGTATTATCTAATTATACTTCTGAAAGTGAGTAACTTTATTTTTATGACATATAGAAATATTATTATTGCTGAGGTAGTTAAAATGTTTTGTTTATAGACACTTTGATGTTTCAGAAGCTACAAGGGATAAGTATGAATAGTACTCTAGGTTTACTCATTCAGAGGTTGGACAACATCTCAGGAGTGTCAATGACAATTAATTAATTTCAATAACACTGAGCAATTACTAGGTGCCTGATACAGAACTAAGCACTCCGTGTGCGCTGTGCTATTTGACATAATGGAAAAATCGGGAGGCAGGTGCTCTTTGTATTGCCCTTTGACAAGGAAGGACAGAGATCAGGGAAGTAAAGTAACATCCTCGAGGTGACACATTCCAGAGGAGCAGATCGAAAACTTCACCCTAAGGCCCCACAAACCACCTTGTGATGATGTAATACAAGCCACATGCTTACATAGCACAGGGGGCCCCAGGGGGTCCCAAACATTAGAGGAGTCCAGTACAGATGGGAAAGTCATCACCAGTGTCCAGCCACCACAGCCTGCAGAGCAAAGTGTGTCCTCATTTGGCAAGTCCCTGCTGTTGTAAAAAGAAGGAGGCATTATATATTTTTTTTTGTGCTGGAACCCAGAGTACAATTTATCAAGTCTGAGTCCATTCAGTTACAACCATCAAGATTCCTTGGGATTACCAGTATTTAGCCTTGGGTAGAAATGCTAACACCTAGACTTACTGAGGTATACAAAATGCATTGGTCCTGGGAAAACAGGGTGGTGGTAGCTAAAGTGAAGACCTTGGGGGACCCTAACTTGTACCTACTCACCTCTTCTCACTCTCAGACAAAGAAAAAAAATCAGGGTGGGGGGAGCTGGGACCACATACACATTCCACAACAGACTGCTGTACCTTCTGCCCGAAAGTCATGTGCGCGCACACACACACACACACACATACCCTCTGCCTCATGTAAGCCAAATGCATCCCAAATGGCTTCAAGTGGAATGATCTTTAATAAATGCATATAAATGGATGATACAATGGCAGTGATAAAATAGTAACATTAAAAAGTTTTCTTTATTTCAAGGCTGTTAACTATCATCCCAAAACACATCAGCTATGGGATTTTTCAGTTGGCTTTTAATACATATCATCATCTTTTTTTAAATTGGTGCTCATAATATACCTTTAAAAGGTTCCTGAGCTACCAGTGTTAGTGTGTCTAAAAAATTTTAAAAAACACTGATATTTTAAAATTCACATTTGCTCTATGAACGTAAATAGGTTCACTGGCCTATACAATATAAACTTGTTACCAAAAGATTATAATATTTTTTTAAATAATAATAATAAAAAGCACCAATTACAAAACATGAATAAAATATTAAAACAGTTGTTTTAAATAACCATCCTTAGTCTTCGCTCCAAAAATTGGAAGGAAATGAAATTTCTTACGTCATATAACAGAGCTAAAAACTGGACCAAGATCAGTTTCTTGACGTTGTGATCTATCACAGACTATAACAATCTTATTCATAGGAGGACAAATGTGTCAGGAATAGACTTGGGAATACAGATCTAATAGAAATACCTCATTTCAATCCCAAAGTACTCAAGATATTAGGAGATGAAGTAAAAGTATTGAATATATTTTACAATGAAACTGATTCTAAGAAATATGGCCAAGATTTGTCATTGGCTTTGTGAAATGTACATTAAGATTTTTTCTATATGCTTTTGTGTTCAGCTGGGAAATATTGCTTTAGAACTTGCATGTTTGAATTCATGCTAAAATTTGATTCTGTGTGTCTGTGTGAGTGCATAAAGATCTCAAGCATAAGAAATAAAAAACGGAATTAACAAAAGTGTTAGGGTTTTCAAGGAAAAATATTAAATTCAGTTTTTTAAAAATAGAGCTTATGAGGGAGACCCCCACAAAATGGAATTTATTTATTAAAAATTATGTATTTCTTACATATTTAAACTTCAGTCACCTTCAAAGTACTCTCCATTTGATACAAAACACTTATCGGGACTTTCCCGCCGCTCAAAACAGTTTTAGAACTCATTGATTCTGATGCCTGCCTTTCAGTGCTTCTGCTGTTGTTTCACCTCTCCTACATTGGCAAAATGTTTCCCTTTGAGGACTTCTCTCATCTGGGAGAAACAAAAAAAAAGCCACTTGGGAGAGATTGGGTGAATAGGGAGTCATGCTTTTTTTTTTTTTGGTCAAAAACTGCTGAACAGTCAGCTCCATGTGGGCAGGTACACTCATACACCACCCATCAGGAAATACGGGTGAAAGAGTCTTTATAAAAATTCACTGACATCAAATGCAGCCTCTCACAACAACTCCAGCTGGTACCCTGATACAGATAGGTTCCTAGAACACTCACCTAAGTGGGGGAAGCCTGTGTTACGAGGAGTCTGCCCTCCAGAAGATAATTCTAGGTTTTAGGGGGTCATCCCTCATAGTCTTCCATGAATACAAATGACAGAATATGAGAGTACAGAGTGTCAAATGCACTAACTACAACCTTAAGTAGGTAGAATGTTAGCAATGTGATTTTATCCAGAATGTTCTCAGTCATCCTTAGAATTTAGAAACTCAATTTGTTTCTAGATTACACTTATGGAAGGTAAAAATTAACATAAAGTGAATCATTGGCAAAGCAAAAAATGTGCTTCCTGTGCTTAATTTAGTGTTCGTTAGCTCACAATACTTCTCCCTACAAAATAAACAAACAGAAGAAGGTAACTTCTGGAGATTTATCTTGAAGGGATACAAATGATGTTCCTGAAAATATCAAGTCCTTTTACTTGCTCATGCTGAGAGAACAATGACAAACAAAACATTGACAGTTATGGTACCAGGTCCTTGAATTTGTGTAAAATATACTCCGATTTGCAGAAGAGATTATTTCTGGTTTGCTTTACCAGCTTGATACCAAAAACATGTTGCAATAATTTAAAACAATATGCAAACGCCCACAAACAAGGAAAGAAATCAGGCATACATTTTGATATTAATGGTATAAAAGGTAAAGGATAATTAAAAGGATAATATGCAGCCAAATAATTGATGTTCATTTTGTCTCAGAATTCCCTGTCAAAGAAAATGACCACTTAACTGAAAAGAGCAGATACAAAACCGGTCAGAATCACAGAAAGGAACACGTGTTTTGGGGAAACACCTGGCTGCTGGAAAAGTATTCCAATCCCCTGGACCCTTTGACTCAGGACCTGATTTTTTGAGAGGGCTTGCAAAACAGATCTGACAGCCGCAGTGCTCTCTGCAGGAACCTGAGATCAGAGAGGGGCCAGAAGATGGTGGGCACACAGACCAATGCGTTTTCAGTTTCAGAGAGAACAGGAAATTTTTCAAAATATCGGCAGAACAGTGTTACGTTATTCTTTAAAAACCTTCCGTAACAAGTTACTAGGAATTGATCTGGACGGTGCTAGGAAAGGAGTTATTGTCTACAGGGGTACCCTGGCCACACTACTCACGCATTATCTGAAACGAAAAAGTGAGAGACACACAGCACGGCGGAATGGGGGACAGTGAGAGAGCTCTGTGTGCGAGCTCCCGAGACCAGTGCACCACCTGTGGAGTATGAGCAATTTATTTCCACTCCTTATATTGTGGTTCCCCTCTGTCAAAAAATAATAATAGAACCTCTTCACAATATTGCTATGAAAAATGCATACACTTAACAGATCCCCACGAAAACAGAAGATGAAAATGCAAGTTTACCTTAGAAAAAAATAATCCGAACAGTGTCTCTAATTCCACCCTTGGAGAACATACAGGACATGCATGGAAAAGGAATGCAGAAGACAGAGTTTAACTGGTTCCAACAAGGCAATCGACAAGATCACTCACGCCAATCTAGTCCATACAGTGGGAAATATAGAAATAAAATCAAATGGATGTTTAGTAAGAGAAACCATCTCATAAGAGGACCAGCTGAGTCATTTCAGGAACTCCAGGACACCAGCCTATAAATACTGGAACTTCTGTGTCATAGCGCGACTTCAGAACAGAAGCTCCTTTCTTGAAAACTCCCCACTTCAGAATTTCACGGAAATGAGCAAGTCTGTGTTCACGAACAACAGGATATCAACTCTGCTGCCAACCCAGACGGATGCAGTTCATTAATCCGACGTGTTGTCACCAGATCCATGCGGCAGTTTGAATTACTCTGGGTGCATTATCCATTCCATTCTTTTCAATAATGTAAAAAAAAAGTGGAAGTGTGTTAAAAACCATAGGAAGGGGCACCTTAATGACAGACGTAAGAAGATAGTAAGAATGAAGGAAACCAATGTGCCAACAGGTGCACTGGGTCAAGAGCAGGGACGACGCTGAACGAATGAATCAGAAAACATGTCAAAAGTTCTGGGCCCACAGGTTAGAAAAGTGACTGGCCAAAAGAAGAGTTTTGAGTGTGCGGATAACCAAAGGATAAGCATGAATCTGGGATGCCTGTGAACCTGAGACTCAAGAGATAGAAATTTGTCCAGGAACTTAATTAGCATTGGAACTGCGACTGAGGGACTCCTGTAAAATCCAGGGATAATTATAGTTCCCAGGCAAGCTCATACTTGTACAGCAGAGCAGTGAGGAGTGGAGATCCCCGAGGGCAGGGTCTGCTTGGGGGAGTGATTCGCAACAGATTACCTACCAGCAAGGAACTGGAGAGCTTGTCTTGTTTACAATAGGGGCGAACGAACTAGTAGACCTAGTCTTGCAGAGTCATATAATCTTTATTCTTTTTTGTTTAATTCAGAGTTGTAAAATAATTTCAAACAGCACTAAGGGGGTGGGTTTTTAAACAATAAAAATCTGTGTTTCTGGATTCTGAAAAAAAATAGTCTAAGGATCTGGGAGCACATGCACAATATGTGTGTCCCTCTTAATGACTCCTGCTTGGCCCTTGAAGCCTCTGAGTTTAGGACTCTGTGTTTTCAAACTTCCAAAGGACTGAACCTCACTTCAGCACAAAGGGAGTGAACGTGAGACGGAACAGTGAACACTTTTTAGGCACTCTGACTACACACAAAGATTGTGAATGGAAAGGAACTCCTGAAACTGAAAAAAGAAAAAAGCACAATAAGGTCGAAAGTGGTTGGAATAGGAAAAGCTAAAGGTAGAAAGCCTTCCTTTTCTCAACCATTGATATTGATAATGCTACTTGATTGCACAGCACTTTGATCAGGGTGATGTTTCCACTTAGAATTAAGCAAAGGTAAAACATAAAATAAGACGTTTAATTTTGGAAAAATAATCAGGATCACAGAATCATAGGGATTTAGAGCTGCAAAAGCCTTTGGAGATCATCTGGTTTGATCCTGGTAGTGTTAGAATTAGGTAACTGATTTATAAAATTTCAAAGCCCTTGAAGCTTTAATTATGAAGTAGATAGTAATTCCAGACAGAAACTTACTAATTCATAAATGTATACAAAGGCTGACTATATACTAAATACTAAATCATAAATTCATACAAGTACGAGCGACCATGAGCATATAAGTGAAGTTGTATACAAGTCACACACTGGGCTCCTCTCAGCTCTCCTGGCTCTCACCCGAGGGCCCAGGCGGCATGCTCTAATGAATACCCAAGGGGACCCCGCATCACAGTGCATTCCCTGGCCTGTTTGGGAATCAGACAGCAGTCCTCCTTGGAATTAAGTTGTTGGCTCAAAGATTTTCCTCTCTATTTTCCTAGCAAATGAGAACTACATTCACCACTAGAGTCAGAGAACCCTGGTTACCCTGACCCAGCACCCGAGAGGTTTGAGACAGTCAAGGAGGCTGATAACGAATATCCTATTCACAGCACAAATACAAAAGTAAATTACCAAATAATAAATGCTGAATCTTTGGAATTTGGAATAGCCAGCTTAAAAAAAGAAGTCTTGTGCATGAGTCAGAATCATTAACATAACATTGCAGTGTCTGCAAATTTCTGGCAGGTTAATTTTTGATAGCTGGGGAAGAGCAAAGCTCCCAACCAATTTTCTCAACCACCTTTAGGCAAACACCCAGGGGCAATCACCTGTAGAGTCCTGACTGAAGGCCCAGGTATGTTTTGAGAAAGCAGTCAGATTCCTAAATGTTTTACAAGGTTAACTGCCAGAGCTGCTCTTATAACTGGCTTAGACTGAGAATGTGTAACTAAAAAGAAGCATGACATTCTTAAACCTCAGTGTCCTCACCTCACGTAGAAGGGAACAGCATCAAGATCAGGCATATCTACCCTGGCTATTCAAATCATTTTTAGACTCCTACTTACGCAAGGTGCTCCTAGCATGAGGTCACTATAAATAAAAATGAAATAGCAGGCTTGATGGTGAGCAGAAGAGAATGTGGTCATTCAGATGTAAATATATTTCCTTTTTGCTTTTAATAAGTTTAGAATAGGACCATTAACCACTGGGTGCTATAATCTTAGGTTTCTAAATAAGCTATCAGGGCCCTTCAAAAAAAAGTTCATTTAATTTGAGAGAAGAGAAACACAAATAAGAAATGATCCAAAATAAAACAATCCCAACAACCGAGCTATAAACTATGTTTGATGATATGCTCTTGCTTCCAAATAAATAACAGAGATCAATTTGTAAATTAATGAGACACAACTGAAATATAATTATAAATACAGCCCTTAAAAGAATATTCATTCGCTGTCATTAAATAAAAAAGGAATCACTAGTCAGCTATGAATTTTGATCTTTAAAATTATTTATCAAAATTAATTTTTAAGTCTTTTGACAAAGTATGGTAGTGATAATCTTAACAGTACAGTGTTGATAAATATTATATTTACTTAAGAATAATTTGCTTCCTATTATTCCTTATGGCATTTTAAAAGGGGTTTACATAGTGTATATAAAATAAACACTTATTTTGCACCTATAGTATACCTGGTACTGTTCTAAGCACTTTAAAAATAGACAATTTAATCTTCCTAAAAATCTGGGGAAGAGACAAATTTTATATGAGAAAAATTAAGTATGCTGGCCTGAGAACCACAATTACTTTTAAATGTTTTAAAAGAAAGATTTATCCTGGAGTTCAGATTACTAGGATTAAAAATGAGGATTACATTGACAGTGACGTTTAGGCCTTTCATGAAAACCTTTAGCAGTCTGCCCACATTAGATGGTTACTTTTGAAAATAGTTTATAGAAAAACTATTTCCAAACCAAATCATGTCCATTCTTTGTCACCTTCCATCCTCCTACAGGGAACAGCAGGGCACTGGAGATGGCCCCAAGGTCTCTGAGACTGTTCCAATGGCATACAAAGTCTATCTTCCTTCTTCTTGAATCTGGAAAACTTACAAATGCTTCGACTAATAGAATGCGGCAGAAGTGATGGTATGTGCCTTCTGAAGGGAGGTCATAAAATGCCAACAGTAGCAACCAAGGGAAATCTCTAAACATTCCCCCTCCAAACACAGCTGTCATGCTGGGAGAAGTCCAAGCCACATGGAGAGGCCGTGTGTAAGTTCTGGAGTCCACAGGCCAGCGGGACACAGCCTTCAAGTCACCACCGCCCAGAAGCCAGACTCAGAAGCCTCCAGATGATCCATCCAGGCCCCAGCTCTGAGGTGCCCCCGTCTTTGGAATCTTCCTCACTGAGCCCCTAGACAACTGTGGAGCACAGTCAAGCTGTCACCTCTGTGTCTTGTTCAGAATTCTGTCCACATAACTTGTTAGCATAATGCAATGGCTGTTGTTTTATGCTGTTTGATTTGGGATAGTATGTTAGTAGAGTACAGATAGATAAATGCATCATCACCCTGGTTAAATTAGCTAGCTATCTAAGTCCATTTCCATAATAGTAACAGTAGGTGTGCCGATATAAAAATAATACTTACAATACTCTCTTCCTCTAGATATATTGTTAATGCTTCATATTCATGATTTTATTTAATCTTTCTCAGAGACTTATAAAAAAGTATAATAAATATTCCCATTTTTACAGCTGATAAAATTAGTCTTTGAGAATATGAGTACACTCCCAAAGACAGAGAACTAGAAATACCAGAACCAGTATTTACCTGGAGTTATTTAGGAGAACTTGATTATTTGTAATGCACTACTCATTTGGGGGAAAATCATCCAGTTCCTTTCATAAGAGTGCATGTTGAAAATAATTATTGTAAAGAACAATAACCAATTCTATAACCATTTTACAACAAAAAAAAGTATTAATGTATCACTAAACTATTTCATTCTCAGAAATATTTATTTTGAATAGTTAAAATCTGAACAACCTGCAATTATCAGAACTCAAGAGAGGAAAACAAGTCAGTTTTACAAGCAGTAACATTCAAGAGTGTAAAATTGTAAGGGCTCCTTAAAGCCCACCAGATTGGCCCCTCACTGTCCATCTTTATGTAAAGGGTAGCAAAGACCACAAGAATTTACATGGTCTTAAAGTATGTGAAGAGAAGAGGATTCTTACAAGTACATGAAGAGGTAAGGAGAACCTCAGGGATCAGCCAATCCAATCCCTCCTTGGACAAGGAGAACAGCCCTGTGACCTACTCAAGGCAGCCCTGCCATTCTGACTCCCACTCCATGCCCTGTGCTAATGAGTAGACTGCTTCCGCGTAGATAGACTGTTTCAGTGAACTCTGTTGTCCCCAAAATTTCAGAACAGATTAATCACTGCTGCTGCAGCTAATCTTTTTCTAATTCAAAGAGTGACTAATCCCCAGTTCTCAGTTATATGCAGGGCATGAAGATGCGAAGGATCCACGCTGTGAAAGGCATAATAGAAGAGAGACAATAGGAAATACCAATTGCAAACAGAGCACATGGTCCCAAATGTGAAATAATTTACAAGCTAATGTGGGTCATCATATGGTAAGACTCCACAAAGCTTTGAGACTTCCTGCTGCTCTAATGTTACATAATTATAAGGGAAATGAGAATTAGCAAAGCAACCACAGCAATGTTCACTGTGTTCCAGAACTAAGTATCATTAATGCAATATCCCCCTAAACCCTCATACAAACACCATGTGCAACACACTCTTATGCCCATTTTACAGATGAAGAAACTGAAAATTGGACACGTAACCAATCATGTATTTAATAATGACAGTAACTGCTAGTTGCACATAAAATCCATTTGCCCCTTTCTTCTTCATCTAAGGGGACAATGCACCCTGTTAAAACTAGTTTTCCCAACTAACTACCCTTTCAGCTAGGTGTAGCCATGTTATTATGTTCAGTCTAATGACACATTAAAGTGTTCTGTGGACTTTCCTGGAAGGCTGTTGATTCGGCTAAAAAATGCATGACTTTTGTCCTCCTTGCTTTGCTTTGTTCTTTTCTGCAATCTGGAATGTAGGGGCAATAGCTACAGCTCCAGAAGCCATCTGGTAACATGAGGGGATCCTGAGGATGAAAGCTGGAGTTAAAACCCTGAAGAAGGAGACAACAGCCTTGGCCTTTGAAGATCACGAGGACAACAGAGGTGTGCATCACCTACCCATAAACTTCTTTTACAGAGTGAGAAATTTCTACTGTTGAAGCCCCTAACATGTTAGATTTTCAGATAAATGCTGTTAGATATAGCTAATCCTTCCTAATGCACTACCTTTACAGGAAAATGTTGCCAAACAAAATGTTGAACATGCCTTAGAAAAACATCGATTTATACCTAATAGTCAACTTCACTGCAATTTCCATTTCATCCTGCAAAGGACCTATACTTCATTTCAAGACTAAATGTACACATTCAAAGATGGACACTGAAGACTATAATTGTCTGAACGGTGTAATTCTCTTTGGATCATATTGCAGGCAGGAAGGTTAGATGGGGAACGGAGCTTGGCAAGAAAAAGATAGCTTGAGAAAGAATCAGAAGTGCTACAATTAGTTGACTCTAAGCTTTATGCTGTGCACGTAGAATACAACCAACCAAGAAATTCTACCCATTATTTACACAGTGACAGATAAAGGAAAATGAGGTGTAGCTCGATAAACAAACTCTCTCCTAAGCAGATTTAGACACTATTCATCCCTTCTTTTCAGGCTAGGAGCCTGCTTAGCTGGAACTGTAAAATAAATTCCAGCACTCAGAACATTTCAAGGAGGAATAATTTTCAAAACTCACTCTGGCTTTATTTTCTTCACTTTGAAATTGATTAGATGTGCTGTTAAAAGAAAAATTGGTTGGTGTCTCAGAGAAGAGTGCTTTAGTATTTTAGACAAATATAAGATGGATAATTTTAGACACTTTAGCTATTAATCATTTCGGCCCCTGTGTCACTAACCCACAAACAAATCATGTCAGTTTAGGTTTTATCACAGATCAAATTGTTTACCAAACCTAAAACAATCAATACTTTTATATTAACCCAGTGTTTACCATTTAGTCAATGAAATACAATAGCAGTGAAAATTCTTTTAGAGTTCTTTAAACAAGCAATAAATGGACCAAGGCAGTGGAAATAAAATCACTCATGAGTTGTTTGGTAAGTAATGGAAACCAAACTCAATACTTGAAAAGAAATGTTACATAAGTAGTAATTTAATTTAACTTTTCAATTTAGAGTATGCCTAGTCATATGTAACTTTCTGAAATGAAGCATTTCGACAACTCACCATGAGTCTGTTTTAGAAGATAATCTGAAATCTATAAGAATGACAAAAAAAATTTACAGCAGCGCTTGATCTAACTGCTCAAGAAGCAAAGACAAGTAAATGAGAATGTTTCAATTTGGGTGAGTCAACACTACATTTCACACATACCCCCCGCTTGCCCCTCAAACGTTTAAATGGGGCTCAAACGAAGTTACCACACTCTTCCAGTGGGGGATGTCTACCGTAAATAGAAAAACTCTAAAACGTTAAGCAAATTTATTTGGATGGTTCCTGTTTTTAAAGGATTTACTAATAAACTAAAAATTCAAATTGTGTTTCCTTTCTATTAACTCTATCAGCAAGGAAAAAATCATGGAATAGAGTCAGTATGCAGCATATAATTTTTGAATGAATAATGAGTCAAGGAATGATGTACCAGACTATGTTCTACAAGATCTGTGCATTCCAGCTCTGATAATAACTGGCTGAATGACTTTGGTAAATTCACACAAGAGAGACACAGTGGTATGTATGGCAGAAAGACACACCAAGGAAGTTCTAGAAGCAGATCTGCATTCAAATCCTGACATAGCCAAGCAACAGGGAAGATATTTACCATGCCTGAATTTCTATTTTCTCAAATGTTAAAAATATGTATCAACAATGCATAACTTCCATGGCTACTATAATATATAGTTCCTGGTATTGTTCCTGAGAAGTATTTGTTCCTAATCTATAAATGACAGCCAGCAGCAGCAGCAGCAGCAGCATCTTCATCACAGACATCTTTTGAGTATCATTTTATTACCTAAGAAAGGGGAATAATAATTTTCGGTATACCTAAGTTACAGGGAGGTTGCGAGGATGTGATCCTATCTTTTTATGTGAAAATACATTTAAAATATAAAACTCCAGAATGTAAATGACAGCAGAATTATTCTTTTACTGCTCACCTAGAAACCCCTGTAACTGACTGAAATTTGTCAGAAAAGCGTCAGTGCTTAAACACAATTCTGAGGCAGCGAAATGAACAAATGTGGATTACATAGGTGAGGAGTATGGTTAAAAAATAAGCCTTTGAAATGTTTTTTAACTTCCACACAAACTATAAGGTATTCAGAAGCCTATGTAAGTTTTAGAATTTGTACCACCAAAAAGTGATTGTCCTGTGTACTTTCAGAAAAGAGGTAAACATTTTGTAGAATTCAGGAACACACAAATTGCCATACCCATCTTAGTCTGCTTGCAGGAGAAAGTATAAAGGCAAGATTTCCATTTCTAAAAGCGCCCTTGAACTGCAATGGACGATACGGAAGACTCTTGGTGTGTTGTGCTCGATTCCCTATCCCCAGGATACATAGCTCAGTGCCTGGAACATTCTAAGAGCTCAACAAATACATGTTAAAGTAATAGCTAAATGAATATAGATGAGACAAAGTGATTGCTTTTTATCGTGTTTTGAAGCCAATATGTTTATGACCATAAATATTTCTCTTTCTTAAAAATATCTCCATCTCAAATTGCTATTTTATCATATATGTTTGTTTAAAAGATAATAAATTAGTAGCAACATTCAATTAGTTGTCTTACATATTGTAAATTGAGTATCTTTTCCTGTAATCACATGGTAAAATTTGAAGACACAAAATGGGTAATCCTAGTAAAAAGCATCCATCCCAATTCTGAACCATTACAAGAAAAAACTGAAACCTCATTTAGTTTCACAAATCTATTATTTAGGTCATAGTGAATCTTTGTTTATTCTTTACAAAATAAAATTCAAATAACATGACAAAAACAAATAAAAACATGTAAAATTCACATGAAATTGGGTCACCTTCAAAGCTAATATTCCTAAGTTTCAACCTAAATTACATATTTAACTTTTAACTGTATGGAAAAAGCCAACAAATTTGGGTATATGCAAATAATCGTGTCCTAAAAGTTTGAACTTTCTTATGAAATCATACCCTTTAAGAGTTCCAAACAGCAGCAGAACAGTCATTCAACTGACTCCTAACACTGGTGCTTGATACAAGTTCTGTTGGACACCACCTAGCTTCTCCAGAACTAGTCCCACTATTAATCATCCTACAAAAACTCTTCCCTGGTTACCTGTTACAAAACAGATAGCAGCTGGGAGACTTTAGGTAACAAGGAACTTGGGTTTTCAAGGTGGAGAGGGAAAAGAACCAGAAGCTTGGCAGCTCTGAACCAGTGGCCCCACCTTTTCACTAGGTATCAGAAATCAGCTGTTCCCTCAGCAGCTGGCAGGTGGCTGATGAAAACGAGATCTGAAGATAGCTGTCCATTTTCTGTAGGAGAGTTATAGTTAGGAGGCAACAGAGAGTAGCAAAAAGGTGATGAGGGTAAAAAAAACACAGAGAGAAAGCTAATATATTAATAAGTAGTAGCACAGATGCTAACAAACTGTGCAGAGACTACTCACAGTAATTAGGGGAGCCTACAACCTGGGAAACCTTGTTAAAAAAAATAACAGAGAGTAGCTGCCTGAAGGTATTTTATTGCCCTATCTAAAATTAGAAAAACTGGATTATTAGTTGAATGATTTCCTCCTCTCCCATCTGTTTATCACTTAATGGTATTGTGTTTAAAATAAAGTGCAATAATTATAAACAAGAAGATATTTGTGGCCAGTGTTAACAGGATGATGATGATGATGATGATGGTGAAGATGATGATGATGACCCTGGCTTCTTCAGCAGACTGCATTTTGAAACCGACAACAACGTATCACAGGCTTTGGTTTACTTAGTAGAGACTTACACAGATAACAACCATGGGCCACGCACCAGGCCAGACAAAAGTTAATGAGGCATGGGTGTGGCCTCCAGTGATTACATGTGGGACAGAAAGGCATAAACACTTCCAATACCACTGCTTATGAGATGCTAACAGCACACAAAAGAAAGATAGTAAAGTTGCGAGGGACAAGACCTGGAGTAGTGGGCAGGAGGAAAGGGCAGACCAAAAGCTTCCTAAATTAATGTTACATTCCAGCTGGTCTTGAAGGATGACTAAGGTTTTTCTGAAGAGGAAT
>PVKM010008648.1:0-38478 GCA_004027735.1 Carollia perspicillata
GGGGTTGGTCTTAGCTAAGGCTGCCCCAGCAGAATCCGGGGTTAGCTGCCAGCCGTTATGCCGTATGACCAGACACAGGAACCACATATTGGGACTCACTCTTGCTCTGTAGATTTTCACCCGTGGAGCCACAGACACAATCACTCTCACTTTCACTCTCAGTCACACCGAGTTTAAACTTTCCCTCCCCGAGTGAGAATCCGGCGATCGGACTCCCTAGTCTCAATCCTAATTTCTGATTCGAGAGGTGATCAGCCTCTCCTGGTCTCGGGTCTGATCCCTGGGGCACTTACCAATTTACCAATTTGGTGCCTTCCGAGCAATCGTGGTCTGAGTCCCTCCGAACCCGGGAGCAGACTGCCGACAGCCCAGCATTTGGCGCCCCGATTGGTAGGGCCTACGAAATCTCAGGGCACGCGCTCCCCCTCTCTCAGGTCGCTGCCTGCCGACTTCACCCATCTCCTCCTGCGGCAATTCAGCCCGTTGTGTGTAAGGTCATTTCCCAGTCAGGGAACCAAATGTTACAGAAAATTGAAACGACCAGACACTGGAGGGGTTCAAGAGCACGATCCTTTATTCATACGTGGTCCCAGAGGAGTCCAACTCCAAATTCTGGGCCCCGAACAAAGGGGTTATATACTCTATATACTCTATCCCTTCCGGGCTATGTGGCAGAAGTGAGATGCACAAGCGGCATGCGGGAGTTAGCTCAGGTTCCCCTGTATGGTTAATTAGTACCCTATCTCTTGGCGTGCGCGGGCCGGTTTTGCCTGGCTGAAACTGGGTGCAGGGCTCCTATGCTAAGGCCTATTGGGTTTAGGTCATTTTCTTATATCACAACCACTTTTTCCCTTTTCATTTGCAAATACCCCTCTTCTGTGATGTGATTAGGGGCATTGGCTCTTTCATTTTCTGGAAAAGGTAACCACCTAAAACAACCTGTGCATAGTAAATGAGGACCATTTTTTAATGTGCCGAGGAACCCAATAAAGGCTGGTCACAGCAAGGGCCAAGGCTTTTTGCTCCCCTTGGGAGAAAAAAGCCATGCTGTCCATTTTCTTCCACTGGACTCAGAAGTCCGTGTGAATGTCTCATTTCATCCATAATGATGTGGACAGTGTGGGCCAGTGTCTGCATCATTTCTATATTTGTTCAATCATTAATTTAGCTAGTTTTTAAAAAATGTTTTTATTTTTTTAGAGAGAAAGGAAGGTAGAGAGACAGACACCAGTTTGTTTTTCTACTTATTAATGCATTCATTGGTTGCTTCCTGTATGTGTTTTGACCAGGGATCGAACTCACAACCTTGGTATATAAAGACCATGCTCTAACCAACTGAGCTATCTGGCCAGGGCCTTATTTATCTAGTCTTAATGAGTATGTTATGTGCATTAAGAAATGCCCTGTGTGCTTTGACATGATAAATGTTAAAGCAGAGCTAGGAATAAAAATTAAAAGCCACATTTTTTTAATTTTGTTACTAGTGAGAAACTATACACACACACACACACACACACACACACACACACAGATATGTCTGTGTGTGTATTTATATATGTTGGTCTCAGATTTTTTTTTCCTTTTTCCTCTGCTCCCTCCAGTCACATTTAGGGTAATTCACAGTAAATTAGAATGAAAAATTTAAGGGGTAAAAGGCAATAGAATCACCATCTTAACAAAATAATAACAAAAAACCCTCTACCTTGAGATTTAGTGAACAGAAATACATGGTAGTTTTAATGCTGACCCTTTGGTAGGTCTTGCACTTCTTCCTCCTGGCAGAAATTTCCTGCTGTTCCAAAGAAGCTCCAGCATCTTGGCTCTGTCTGTGTGGATACCATTTGAATAAGTACCTGTCATTACCCCTTATCAAACACCCCCTTTCCAACCTTGAACATTTCTTTTTGACTCATTGTAATTAAAGAGCTAATGTAGCCATTCAAATTCACATTGTCAATGACCATGTAATCATCTTCCCTAGTGGCCAGAATTCCTTTCTTTTTATGAGGTTACAATTAAATTCCTTCCAGCCATAAGGTCAAAAAAATCTGGAACAGTTAGCCTTCCCAGTGACCAATTTCACACCTGTGACTCTGATACTTATAAAATAAGACCTCTTAAATGCAAGGTGTCAAATTAAGAAATAATATACATTTGACTACACCTCAACTGAAGTCAAAACTGATGTAAAAATTAAAGACTGTAGATTCATTTTCTGTTACTGGAAGTGATGCTTGACGCTGCACTTACCAATTTAAGACACATCTGTGTCCCTTTAAAATGTTGAAGTAATTTGTAAGTTGGAAGGTAATTAAAATGGCCCAAAACCTTGGAAGAATACCAGCCAGGAGATTAAAGTAATGTGCTCATATCTGTTCCATATAATAACTTGTCTGTCACTTAACGTTTTTCTCTTCCCAAGATTTGCTTTAGGAGTCTTCTAAAATGGATGCTGTTGCTTTTCTTGCTACTGAGGCTTGCTATATTTTCTAAAGGATTCTGATTATTAAATTACTATGCATGGCTAAATGCCATGGGCAGATTTAGCTTCTAACTTCCAAAATGTAACACGGACCAGCAAAGTCTTTTCTTTTCCCTGTAAGATCGAAAACTATTGTGGACCTTTCTCTTCACCTGGAGCATTTAGTGATTCTCAGTTTTCCTTCTCTACACACCAGCATCCCCAAACTCTCTATGGCTTTATCCTTATTTCTTTTTTAAGACAGAAGTTGTTTAGCAGTGAGGCTATTTACTGGAAGGCTTTCAGGTCTAATTTCAATCAAGAGTCACTGTCAAGTCTCCACCAGTTTATCTCAAAGTGATTCCCAAAATGAAGCTGCCCATGGTAGCCAAGGTGTGCCTAACTCTACAGTTCAAAGGGGCTCTTGGAATGTGAGGAATGTGACCCACAACCAGTGACCTCCAAATTCTACAAGTTCAACTAATGCAATTCCAGAAAATCAGAGTCAGTATCTCATTAGGAACAAAGGCAGGGGATGACTCCACGCCCTGAAGAGCAAAAGAGATCCCACTCTGTACTTCTTGAAGTGGTTTGTTGGCACCTCGTGGTCTCATAAAAGAAATACAGTAACTACTGTTACCTTTTGTGGGAGATATCTGTTATTACTGCCACCCAGAGCCCATTCATTCTTCTTTGACAACTTCACTTTGACTTCTCTCGTCTACCCCACTTTCAGCCCATGTGCTTTAGATCATATTTTGCACGTTGTGCACGTTTAGATCATATTTTGCATGTGTGTGGAGACAATGGACTGAGCAACATGAGGTCTCATTCTATTTCTCTAGCACAATAAGAGAGATGTCTCAGAATAGAGCCAAAACAAAGGAAAGAGAGTCTAAAATCATGGAGAGAAAAAAACATAGGTTCTGGTAACACTGCATTCCTTCATTAATATAAACCTGAAACTAAGCCTACTTGCAATGGGCTTGCAATCTCTTGATTCATTCATTGAAAAATGTTTCTGAGCCGTTCTATATGCCTTGCCTTCTGCTAGGGCTGGGGATGCATTGCAGTCCCTGCTCTCAAAGGCTTCACTGACATGTCAAATGGCAATGACCATTCAGGGTGATAAATGCTGAGGCATGACAGAGCTATACAGGATGCTCCTAGAACAGCAACCTGATGCAAATGAAATCCTCTGTGTCCTAGAGGGAGAAGAGTTTGAGAGGTTTGGTTGAATTTTTAATGTAGACTCTCCAATTATTCTAAATAACATCAATGCCCTTTGGGCGAACCATTTAGCCTCTACCTGACCTGTCAGTTCTTTGAGCTATTCCTGAATAGTGATTTCCTCCTACAGTCTGTCCTCTCCCATGGCATACCATTATCTGAGATTTTGTCTGGAGCCCTGTAGCTTCGAAATTAGGAGTCATATACCCACTCCCTGAGCACAGAATCAGTTTTCTTAATCCTTTCACTCAAAACCCCTCCAGGTTATAGACCCCTCTATTCTTTATCACTACACTCTATCATCATGTCTTTCTAGCCACAATTATTAGATCCTTACTTTAACCCTTACCTCATTTTCCTTTAGCTTCACCAGGCTGACATATCACTTATCACCTATTATTCTAATTGTTTTCTTGTCTTCCCTAGGAAAGTATAGTCTATGAGAAACAGAGACTTCTTTATAACTATTGTCTCCACAGTGCTTGACAAATAACAGTTAATTAATAAATTAACTCACCCAAAACATAATTCTTATAAACCTAACAGGGACAGAGACTGTTGTTCTAAGAGCTTAGCATCTGATGATCAGAAAATAGGAACTCAGCCCTACACTCTACTGGTGTAAGAACAAGGTGACGGCAGAAGTGCACCAAGCAGGCTGTAATCGCACAAATCCGGCTAGTGATGCAATGTCAAACAGTGTTGCTCACTGTACAGGACTTATAGGGGAACTTGCAATTCAGACAATTAGCTGCCATGGAGACAACTCACAAATACATGATAAATACCTTCTTTTCCAAGTATACTGAGGAAACTGTCACTTGAAATATGAGGCTTTGATATTTGCTACACATGTACTAAGAGTTGGATAAATCACAAGAAGAAATAAGGCTTGATATGTTTCCTTGACAATAGGGCTAAGGAAATGATAGAAAGGAAGGAAGTGGTGTCTCTTGTTAAAACTGTTTTACTAATCAGAGATAATTTTCGACAGTCCTATTGAACACATGCTTTATGTCTTCCCCTGGGATTTTTCTGGCCTTGAGTCTCTCAAAGATCCATAACCACTGAATATGAATAGTGAAAAATGAGCATATAATACAAGTGATGAAACTTTTAGATGATAATAAACTGGGAAAATATGCAAAGACCTCAGAAAGACAGAAGGAAAATTGCAGGCATATGGATCCAAATAGTAAAATAACATCCAAATCACATGCACATGAATGAATATATTCTCCTGGAAAAAAAGTAGTAAAACGAGAGCAGCATCATAACAAAGAACAAATTAGATATGAATTTTAAATACAAAAGGGTAACCATTAGGCTACTTTAAATCTCAGGGATGCTCCCCCACCCTAGAAATATTGAAAAGGGCCCTGTGAGCCAAACAATATATTGGCAGGGTCCCAGGCGAGAAGAGGGTGCTCTTGAATTTGAGTCTTGGTAGAATATACAGTGTAATGAGCAAACAAAATTAAAGTACAGTTGTTATGTATACCAATAAAAAAAAATCAAGAGGGATCCAAAATGGCAGTGGAATAGGTAGAAGCTACATTAAACTGCTCCAGAACCAAACTGGAATTACAACTAAATTATAGAAAAAGCATCCTGAATAACCAACCAAACACTAGCCTTATAACCAAGGACTAATGAAAGAAACCACACCACAGAAACAAGTATGGCAGGAAGTACAGAGGTTCAAGAGGGCTGACTGGGCTCCCATGGACAGCACCTGAAGTTTCAGAAGGATATTTCACAGGCTGGGGGTTGGAGAAAGTCCCCTTAAAACTGCGGGGTCTAAACCCAAGCTGGGCTTCCTGGCCTAGAGCACCAGAACTGGGAAAGGGATCCAAATAACATCTGGCTGTGAAAAGCAGTGGGGTTTCTGTATGCCAAGGAGAGAATTCTAGAGATGCAGAGAGCCTCTTAAAGGGCCAATGCACAAAATTTTATTTGCAATGTTTACCCTGAGCTCCAGCAGAGGGAGGGCAGAGCAGACTGGGGTTGGTGGCTCTGTGGAGGAAGCTGTAGGAAGGAGCATAGGGTTAATGACCCTATGCTGAGTCATTCCCCATACTGTAGAAGACATCTCTCATGGGCAGAGCACTCCCCTCCAAGTGTCATGAGCCTGAGGAGAAGCAACAGTCCCACCCACAAGATCCCTCTCAGTCTACCCTATGGAGCTTAAGCCAGGATACTGAGGATTATCCTGGTTTATTTCAGCTACCCAAGACTATTTCAGTGATTAAGCCTAAGAGAGAACCTGCAGGTGAAGGTGGATCTCTGGAAGCTCTGAAATTTTAACTGACTCTTGCCCAGCCAGGCCCAGTGCTGGTAAAAGCTAACCTTAGTGCACAGTTTGCTTTTCTCTACACACATCCAGGCACAGCAAAAGGAATCACAAGCTGTGGATTGCTGATGGCTCCATATGTTACCAAGAGCCAGTCACAGGCAGCATCTAACATAGGACTGTGCCAGAGTCTTTGCAGATCTACCTAATACATATAAATAAATAATAAGAGGACACCAAAATGGGAAGACAAAGAAGAATGCCATAATGAAAGAATGAGAGAATTCTCCAGAAGAACTAAATGAAATGGAGGCAAGCAATTAACAAATATAGAGATTAAAGTAATGATTTTAAGGATTCACAACAGCATGGAAAATGACATGAAAACCATAAAAAAAGGACCAGTCAGATGTAAAGAATGCAATATTTGAAATAAATAATATACTGGAAGGAATAAACATTAGGTTAGGTGAAAAAAAGGATCAAATCAGTGATTTGGAAGACAAGGTAGAAAAAAACACCCAAGCAGGGCATCAGGAAGAAAAAAGAACTTAAAAAATAAGAGTTAAAGAAAACTTTGGGACTACATGAAGTATAACAGCATTTGCATCATAGGGGGATACCAGAGGATAAGAGAATGAACAAGGGATCGAGAGCCTATTTGAAGAAATAATGACTGAAAATTTCCCTACCCTAATGAAGGAAAAAGACATAGAAGTCCAGGAAGCACAGAGTCCCAAACAAGATGGACCCAAAGAAGCCCACACCAAGACACATCATAATTAAAATGACAAATTCTAAAGACAGGAGAGGATCTTAAAAGGCCACAAGAGAAAAGTAGTTACATACTTACAAGGGAGCTCTCATTACACTGTCATCTGATTTCCCAACAGAAATACTTCAGGCCAGAAGGGACTGTCATGAAATATTTATTCTAGGTAATGAAATGCAAGAACCTACAATGAAGGCTACTTTACCCAGCAAGGCTATCATTTAAAATTGAAGAAGAAATAAAGAACTTTCAGACAAGAAAAAGCTAAAGGTGTTTTTTAACATCAATCTAGTATGGCAGCAAATGTTAGAAAGCTTGCTTTAGGAAGAAAAAGAAGAAGGTGGAGGAGGAGAAGAATAAGGAGAAGTACAAGGAGAAGAAGAAGGAGGGAGAAGAGGAAGAGGAGGAGAAGGTGGAGGAAGAGAAGAAGACCAGAGAAAAAATAGTTAAAAAATAAAGTGGCAATAAATACGTATCTATCAATAATCGCTTTAAATGTAAATGGCCTAAGTGTCCCGATCAAAAGACTGAATGGATAAGAAAAGGCCCATCTATACACTATCTCCAAAACACCCCACCTCAGAACAAAAGATACACAAAGACTAAAAGTAAAGGGATGAAAAAAGATGTTTCATGCAAATGAAAGAAAGAAAGCTGGGGGAGCAACACTTACATCCAACAAAATAGACTTTAAAACCAATGCTACAGTAAGAGACAAAGAAGAATGTAATGATAAGTGGAACAATCCAACAACAGGCTATAACCCTAGTAAACATTTATACACCCAACATAGGAACACCAAAATATGTGGAGCAAATCTTAATGGACATAGAGAGAGAGATTGACAGAAGTACAAAGGAGGGGATTTTAACACCCTATTTACTTCAATGAATAAATCTATCAAATGGAAATCAACAAAGATACAGTTGTCTTAAGTGACACACTAGATCAAGTGCATGTAATTGATCAAGAGCATCTCACCCCAAAGCAGTAGAATATACACTCTTTTCAAGTGTATATGGAGTGTTCTCTAAGATAGACCAGATGTTAGGACAAAACAAATCTCAATAAACGTAAGAAGACTGAGATCATACCAAGCAACTTCTCTGACCATACTGCTATGAAATCAGAAATCAATCACAAGAGGAAAATTGAAAAATACACTAAGACTTGGAAGCTAAATAACATGTTATTATAAAATGAATGGGTCAACAATAAGATCCAGGAGAAACCAAAGGATACCTAGAAACAAATGAAAATGAGGATATAACACGAAATCTGTGGGACACAGGAAAGCAAACCTAAGAGGGAAATTCATAGCATTACAGGCGTATCTCAAGAAACAAGAAAAAGTTCTAATAAACAATCTAACTTTACACTTAAAAGAAGTTGTAAAAGAACAGCAAATAAAGCCCAAAGTAAGTAGAAGGAAGAAAATAATAAAGATCAGAATAAGAATAAATGAAATATAGTCTAAAAAATGACACAAAAGATCAATTAATCCAAGAGCTGGTTCTTTGAAAAGATAAACAAGATTGACACACATTTAACCAGACTCATCAAGAAAAAAATAGAGAGAACTCAAAAAATGTAAAATCAGGAATGAAAAAAGAGAAATAAAAACTGACACCAAAGAAATACACAAAATCATAAAAATAAATAAATAAATAAATAAATAAATAAATAAATAAATAAATAAATAAATATTACGAATATATGCCAACAATTGGACAACCTGGATGACATGGATAAATTTCTAGAAACATGCAATCTTCCAAAACTAAATCAGAAAGAATCAAAGAATCTGAATAGACAAATTACACCCAGTGAAAATGAAGCAGTAACCAAAAAACTCATGAACTAAAAGCCCTGGATGGGGTACCTTCACAGGTGAATTTTACCAAACATTCCAAGAACTAACACTCTCCTTCTCAAACTATTCCAAAAATTTGAGGAGAGAAGCCTCCCAAACTCATTTTATCAAGCCAGCATGATCCTAATTCCAAAACCAGATAAAAACACTACAAAAAAGAAAAGAAAATTGTAGGCCAAAACCCCTGATGAAAATAGATGCTAAAATCTTCAAAAAATATTAGCAAATGGAATCCAGCAGTACATTTAAAAGATCATACACCCTGATCAAGTAGATTTATTCCAGAAAAAACAATTGGTACAACATTTGCAAATCAATAAATGTGATACACCACACAAACAAAGTAAAGGATTAAAACCACATGATTGTATCAATACAAGCAGAAAAAAATCAGTAAAATACAGCACTCATTTATGATAAAAACTCTCAGCAAAGTGGAAATAGAGGGAACATAACTAATCATAACAAAGGCCATGTATGACAAACCCACTACCAACATCATACTCAAAGGGCAAAAACTACAAGTGTTCCCTTAAGATCAGGAACAAGTCAGGGATTTTTGCTTTCACCACTCTTATTCATCATAGTACTGGATGTTCTAGTCATGGCAATCAACCAGAAAAAGAAATAAAGGGTGTCCAAATTGAAAAGGAAGAAGTAAAATTCTCATTTGCAGATGACATGATATTGTTCATAGAGAACCTTAAAGATTCTGAGAAACTAATAGAACTGATAAATGAGTTTAGTAAGTAGCAGGATACAAAATTAATATCCAGAAATCAGCTGCATTTTTGAATGCTCATAATTAACTATCAGAAAGGAAAGTTAAGAAAATCATCCCATTCACAATTTTTTGAAAAGGAATAAAATACCTAGGAAAAAATCTAACCAAGGATATAAAAGACCTGTACTCAGGAAATTATAACACATTGAAGAAAGAAATTTAAGAAGCTACAAATAAGTAGAAGCACATACTGCATTCATGGATAGAAAGAATTAACATTATTAAAATGTCTATACTACTCAAAGCATCTATAGATTTAATGCAATTTTTTCAAGATACCAGTGACCTATTTCACAGAACTAGAAAAAATATTTCAAAAATTTATATGGAACCATAAAGGACCCCAAATAGCAACAGAGATCTGGAGGAAGAAGAACAAAGTTGGAGGAACCATGCTACCTAATTTGAACTATACTATAAGGCTGTAGTAAACAAAACAGCATTGCACTGGCATAAAAACAGATATAGAGATAAATGAAACACAATGGAGAGTTCAGAAATAAATCCACACCTTTATAGTCATTTAATATTTGACAGAAGAAGTGAGCACATACAATGGGCTAAAATATGTATAGTTTATTCAATAAATGGTGTTGGGAAAATTGGAAAGATATGTGCAGAAAAAAAATGAAAGAAAACTACCTTTTGGTACCACACACAAGGATAAATTCAAAATGTATTAAAGACTTAAATGTTAGACCTGAAACTATAAATACCCTAGAAAAAATACATAGTAAAAATCTCAAACATTGCTCATAGCAATATTTTAGATGATCTATCTCTTCAGGCAAGGGAAAGAAAAAAATAAACAAAGGGGACTATATCAAACTAAAAAGTTTTTGCACAGCAAAGGAAATCATCAACAAAAAAACAAACAAAAAAAAAAAACGAGTCCCTGAATGAGAGAACATATTCACCAATACATCTGATACAAGGTGAATATCCAAAATTTATAAATAACTTATAAACCTCAACACCAAAATAACAAATAATCCAATTTAAAAAATGGGCAAAGGACCTGAAAAGACACTTCTTCAAAAGAACATACAGATGTTCAATAGACATAACAAAAGATGCTTAACACCATTAATCATCAGAGAAATGCAAATTAAAACCACAATGAGATATCGTCACACCTATCAGAATGGCTATCATCAATAAAGCAACAAATAAGTGCCGATAAGGATAGGTGAAAGTGGACCCTTTCGCACTGTTGATGGGAACGCACACTGGTGCAGCCACTGTGGAAAGCAGTGTGTGGTTATCTCAAAAAAATTAAAACCAAAACTGCTTTATGACCCAGTGATTCCACTTCTGGGAATCTACCCAAAGAAACCCAAAATACTAGCTTGCAAGAATATATGCACCCCTCTATTTATTGCAGAATTACTTGGAAGCAGCACAAGTTTCCACCAGTAGATGAATAGGTAAAACTATGGTACATTTACGCAACGGAATACTACTTGACTGTAAAAAGAAAGAAAATTTTACCCTTTGCAACAACATGGATGGACCTGGAGAACATTATTGTAAGTGAAATAGGCCAGTCAAAGAAAGACAAATACCTATGATTTCACTCATATGTGGAATCTAATGAACAAATTGAACTAACAAACAAAATAGAGACAGACTCATAGATGGGTAGCAGGATCACAGTTCTGAGGGCATGCGTGATTAGGGGGTTGGAGGGATTGAGCAACAAGGCAAAAGGATTCATGGTCTTGGACAACTGTGTGGTGATTGGAGGTAAAAGGGGTTACAAGGGGATAAATGCTAACAGAAAAAAATACAATAAAATGTTTTAAGAAATAAAACAAAAAATAAATAATTTTTTAAAAATCAATAAGGAAGGGCCCAGAGAGTTTCTCAGAGATTCTAGGGAAAGCCAGAATTCCTTGTATCAACTGGTAGCTCAGCACATATAAAAGTGGGCAAACCTGCATAACACAAGATGAAAGAGAAAGGATTAAATAAAGATGAAGGAATTAAAGGAGATAAATATTCATAGTCTAATTAGGATTCACATTAATTTGGAAAGCTTGAGTTTGAAGAATACAGGAAAGACTCAGACATTAAAGAAAAAGGAAGGGGAGAGACAGAAATGTCTTATAGGAATTGGCTGCCACACTTCTGGAAGCTAGGAGGTCTCACTGTCTGTCATCTGCAAGCTGTTGAACCAGGCTGTATGTAATTTTGTGTAAAACCCTGAGAATCAGTGGGGGCTTGGGGAGGTGAGAAGAGGGGGAGGGGGTTGTCTAAGTCCTGGTCTGAGTCTGAAAGCCCAGTAACCAGCAGTGTTTTGTCCAAGGGCAGGAGAAAATAAATATCTCAGTTCAATCAGAAAGAAAGAAGTTTCTCTGTCTTAATTTCTATTCAGTTCCTCAATGGATTAGGGGATGCCCACTGATCCAATTGCTAATTTGTTCTGGAGGCACCCTCATAGACAGACTCAGAAATAATGTTATACCAGTTACTTGGGTATTCCTTGATTCAGTCAAGCTGACACATAAAATTAACTAACCCAACTGTTATCTTCCTTCCACTTCCTCCCCCTTTTTAAAAAAATATATTTTATTAATTATGCTATTACTGTTGTCCTATTTTTTCTCCCCTTTATTCTTCTCTGCCCTGTTACATCCTTCCCACTGTCATAGCCCCCTACCTTAGTTCATGTCCACACATCATACGTGTAAGTTCTTTGGCTTCCCCATTTCCCATACTATTCTTACCCTCTCATGTATATTTTGTACCTACCATTTATGCTTCTTATTTCCTGTACTTTTCCCCCCATTCTACCCATTCCCCATCCCCACTGATAACACTCCATGTGATCTCCATTTCTGTGATTCTGTTCTACTTGTTTGCTTAGCTCATTTTAGTTTGTTTTTGTTTTTGTGTTTTAGGTTCAGTTGATAGTTGTGAGTTTGCTGTCATTTTACTGTTGGTATTTTTTATCTTCTTTTTCTTAAATAAGTCCCTTTAACCTTTCATATAATAATAAGGGCTTGGTGATGATGAACTCCTTTAACCTTCCCTGGGAAGCACTTTATCTGCCCCTCCATTCTAAATGATACCCTTGTTGGATAGAGTAATCTTGGATGTAGGTCCTTGCCTTTAATGACTTTGAATATTTCTTTCCAGCCCCTTCTTGCTTGTGAGGTTTCTTTTGAGAAATCAGCTGCTACTCTTATAGAAAGTCCTTTGTTGGGAACTGTCTCCTTTTCTCTTGCTGCTTTTAAGATTCTCTCCTTAGCTTTAATCTTGGGTAATGTAATTATGATGTGCTTTGGGGTGTGCTTCCTTGGGTTCAACTTCTTTGGGCCTCTCTGAGCTTCCTGGACTTCTTAGAAATCTATTTCCTTTGCCAAATTGGGGAAGTTCTCCTTTGTTATTTGTTCAAATAAGTTTTCCACTTGTTGCTCTTCCTCTTCCCCTTCTGGCACCCCTATGATTCAGATGTTGAAACATTTAAAGTTGTCCCAGAGGTTCCCGAGCCTCTCCTCTTTTTTCTGAATTCTTATTTCTTCATTCTGTTCTGGTCGAATGTTTATTTCTTCCTTCTGCTCGAAATCATTGATTTGAGTCCCACTTGCCTTCTCTTCATTGTTTGTTCCCTTTATTTCACTTTTCATAGCTTTCACTTTTTCCTCTATTTTGGGACCATATTCAGCTATTTCTTTAAGCATCCTGATTACCAGTGTTTGGAACTCTGCACCAGATAAATTGACTATCTCTACATCACTTATTGTATTTTTTTCTGGAGCTTTGATCTGTTCTTTCATTTTTCTGTGCCATATCTTTCTGTGTCAGCATGCCTGTTATATACTATGGGACAGAGTCTTAGGTATTTGCCAGGGTGGGGCCACCCAGGTCACTGCATTTTGGCACTGTATGTGGGGGAGGGGTCCAAAACGGAGCAATGCCGCTTGCTCAGCTCTTGGCCACCAGCTTTCAGTCACTTCCTCTGTTACTGAGAAGCAAATTGGGCCCTTCTGAGCTACTTCCCAGGTGGGTGGTTTTGTGTACATTCTAGGACCCTGTGGGTCTCTCCAACAAACTCTCCTGTGAGGCTAGGAGTTTCTCCTGCCACCCTAACCCCACAGGTTTTTTTAGTCAGAAGTTTTGAGGCTTTATTTCCCTGCTCTGGAACCCTGGGTTGTTTGATCTGTCTTACTCCCCAGTTGTTCCTCTCAGTGCATCTGCAAGCAAATATGGGACCATCTGGTCATCCAACCATGGACTTGCCACAAGTCCTCTCTGCCTCAGTTGCCCATCTCCACCCCTCCTACTGGTCTGGCTAAATATTTCTTCTTTAACTCCTTAGTTGTCAGAGTTCCATATAGTCCTATTTTCTGGCAGTTCTGGGGGTTTTTTGTTTTTAAATTTGATATTGTCCTTCTTTTGGTTGTGTGAATAGGCAAAATGTATCTAACTATGCCTCCACTTTGGCCAGAAGTTCTCAGTTTCCTTCCCCTCTTTTCACATACTGCTGTTAGAAAAGGACCCTTCCCTCCTCACATACCTTGTGGTAGGGCCCTAAAAAAGATAAAAAAGAAGAGGGATAGTACTCCTCAGCAAGCTCAGGGTGAAAGACCATGACCTTTGCAGTCAGGCCCATGAGAGATGCAAACACATCTCTCTTCTATTACTAGTGTATGATCTTAGGTGAATTGCTCAGCTGTTCATATAGATGAGGATATGAATTTCAACTTTACTGGACTGTTACATTGTTTAAACTATAGTCCCTGGCATATAACAGTTGCTCAATACATGTTTGTTTTATTTCCGCCTTTAATCCATAAACTAAATCAAATAATAGAAAAATGCACTCATGACAATGCTACAGGGGAGAGTCTAAAATTCATCTCTATATAGCTGATTTACTAAAATTCTCTTTGTAATTATCACACTTAGCCAAGAAAGAATGAGACTCACGTTTCTTATATTTTAATTATTATGCTTTGGATTATTACAGTGAATTAGAGAGAATTTTAAACTAGTTAACATGACCTGGTCATAAGAATGTTTTAATTCCCAGGTAAGAGAGTATAATTGAATAAATTATAAAGTCTGAGTTTCTGGGTCTTAGGAGAAACTAATTTAATAAGAGCAAAACTACCACATCAGAAGCCATACCCTGCTCTGATGGAGAGAAGCAGAGTTTACATTATATGCAGACCTGGCCCCAGGCAACACTGCTTGCCATGAGCACATTTTGGGTCCCTACTTGATCACTAGGACTTCCACTGCCCCATACAAGCTCCTGAAAATGGGCACCCCAGGTGGTCAATTACATGACATTGGCAGCAAGCCACATCCATCCAGAGGAAAGTGTTTTCTGACAGACTGGCAGAATTTCCTCTCTTGGAACCAGGTGTAGAGGAGAAATTAGAATTATTGAGGAAGCAGTCACGGGCAGGAGACCCATGCCATTATTTTCTTTTTGATTTCTTTTTTGCTGACTTTACTCATACTCAGTAAGTGCAAGTTTCTCAACGTATTCAATTCTACCAAAACATGTAAGTGAGAATTTATAATAGGCTATCTTAAATTCTTTGCTCTTACTCAGAATGCAATGGCTCTTTTAAGGAAATGGAACTGCAGCCTGTCCAGCACATCCCATAAACACACAGGGAGTTAAACGGTGGGAAAGTGAAGTGAGCAAGAACAGCTGGGGTGCAGAGCTCTCTCAGCATGGGGACTGTTGGAGTTATCCACCTGTTACTGGTGAAAGACAAGGTCCCCTGTCGTCATGAAGAAAAGAATTTCCTGATGCACACACAGGAAGATAGGCTTCCATGATAAGTTTTATTGATGACTGTAAAATTAAGGGAGTTCCCCTCCTGATTTCCCAATGTTCCATCTCCATCCATCTCACCATGGAAAAGGTGTGATCATATCTTCAGTAGGGCCAGGATGAAGGCCACTGCCCAGAGCTTCTGCTGCATATTAAAACTCAGTGCAGTCCAGCATCCAGCTACCTTAGTGTGCTCCCAGCAGCAGCCTATTGCTGTGCTGTGGTACTCAGGCTCCCTCCTGGAGCGTGAGTGTGGAGTCTAATGCCAAATGACCATGGGGAAAGGGTATGTGAGGTCATAGGGCAAGAGAAGGGCACAAGCAAGGAAGAGACAGAGACAGAGAGTGGGAGACAGGGAGAGAGGGAGAGAGATCTTTGTTTGCCTGCGATTGCATTAGATTGGACCAGGACAAACCAGGTCCTTTTTCAAAATGACCAATCAATTTCCCAGGCTTTTGTGGGCTTTGGTTGGGTCCACCCCCTAGTTAGACTGACAGACCTTTATTGTCCAGCACTTCCCTTGTGCCACCCAACAATCTGGTACTGGAAGGGGAAGGGAAAAGTGTTAATCCCCTTCATGGAGCGATGCTGTAATCCCCTGGGGTGTGAGGCTGCAGTTTCCTGGCTGAGCAAGGGAGCTAACACCCCCAATTTTATTAAACCCAATGTCTAAGTCCCTTTGCTTTCTTTCTCACCAACCATTAGCTAAATACCAATGAACACAACAATCCAGGGCTGCCCAGTTGCCCAGATCCAACACAGAGCTGAGCAGTGCCCAGCTCTGCTCTGGTTTCTGATGTCAGTCTCTCCAGTTGTTGAGCTTTGGTTTCTGATGTCAGTCTCTCCAGTTGTTGAACAGCATTTGTCCATCTAGTATGAACAGCTTGTATAAGCCTTCAGCCATGAAGTTTCACGTGGACCCCTGGCCAGAGACAGCCTGGCTGACTAACCTCCCGCTTTCCAAGGGCCTTTGCTAGACTGAATATCCTGTGTCCTGAGAAGCCCCTCAGTCCCCAGGCAAAGTGGGATGGTTGTTCATACTACACAACATAGTGTGTTCAAGGGCCTCTCCTTAGACAGAATTCTGATAAAGTGGGATCCCCAGGGCTGCACTTGGAAGTGAGAGCAGATCAGACTTTCTCAGCCACTGAAGATCATCATTCACATTCTTGCCTCCTTGTTAATGCAGCAAAGCCTGGAATGGAAGAAGCATTGCCTCATAAAAGGCTTGCTGAGCTGGTGAGGACATGCTGTTTCTCCTTCTGGGATCTGGTTTTGAATAGGATTACGGAATAAAAGAAGAAGAGAGGGAAAGAATTGGTTCAGATCCTCACCGTTAATTAGACAATCATACCAATTTAATTTTGCAATGAAACATATTTTCTGCAACTGAAAGACGAGTGATGAAGCAAAGCATCTGCTTAATGATAGAAAGCTGTAAGTCTGACTTTACTATTTAAGACCAAAGGCAGCCACATAACAGTGGAGTATAATTTATTAACATTAAACCAGTCAGATTCCATTACCATGAACTTCTACTGACACAGAAGCAAGATGGGCATTAGCTAAGCCTTGTTAATCATTTAGGTGTGTGGAGAATTTCAACATGAATGCATCCATTGCTGTAGGATTCAATTGGTCCTAATTATACCCAACGCTCAAGTGATACTGATACATTGTTGATTTGTTTCTGGATGCCAAAGGTGTAGATGCCAGGATTGAAGATTCTTTACCTGATAGGTACATTTGTATAAGACAATAAAATAAAACCAGTGGGGAAAGTAGACTCATACAAACAAATATTTTAAGAATACTGAAATCTCTAGATTCCAATTTGTTTTACTTGCCTAGAGTTCTGTTTATCAGTAATAAAGTTCAGTCAAAACAAAAGATTAAGTTAGACCTGACATCACAAACTGGCAATGCACAAGATAAGGAGCCCAGAGAGTATCTGTTCTGGTTTGCTTGTTTCAATTTCAATTAGGGTTAAACATAGCAGACCGAACACATGTGTGTGTCCCAACACCCTCATGAAATGTTACTGAAGTGACGGTAAAGTAATAAAAATAGTATCCCTTTCCACAATGAGGAGGAAAAGAAAGGTGGTAGAGTACAGACGATGCAAATACAATTTTGGAAGACAGAAAGGGAATTAAGTAGTGGTAACTGATTAGCAAACAAAAACTGAAATTCAAGAGCCTTCAGAGGGAAATAGTAATGTGGAGGTTCAGAGCTAGTCACCTCAGGATGTACTTCTGTGGTATGTGGGTTGTTTTGAGCTAAGGGCAATGTAGGTTTAAGAGAAACTTCTATCTCTCCCTTTAAGTACCCAGAAGAACTTGAATTAGGTGCCCTGGCCGTAATGAGTCTATCAGCTATAACCTCCTTTTGACCCACCTATAGAAAAGAGCAAACTTTTACTTACTAAACATTTGCTCTTGCAATCACCCTATGATGGCCCTCTGAAGCCCCCAAGGTGCATTCCCTCATGCCTAGTTCAGAATGTCATACAAACGAAAAAGTTTTGCACAGCAAAGGAAACAATCAACAAAACAAAAAAGACAACCCACTGAAAGGGAGAATGTATTTGTCAATGATGAATCTCATAGGGGTTAATATTCAAAATTTATAACTTATAAAACTCAACACCAAAAAAAAGTTCCATTTTAAAAAATGGGCAAAGGACCTGAATAGACACTTCTTCAAAGAGGACATACAGATATGGACAATAGACATATGAAGAGATGCTCAATATCACTAACAATCAGAGAAATGCAAATTAAAACCACAACGAGATACCATCTCACACTGTCAGAATGGCCATCATCAATAAATCAATAAACAAGTGCTGGCGAGGATGTAGAGGAAGAGGAACGCTTCTGCACTGTTGGTCGGAATGCAGATCGGTGCTGCCACTGTGGAAAGCAGTGTGCAGTAATCTCAAAAAATTAAAACCGGAAAGGCTTTATGACCCAGTGATTCCACTTCTGGAAATTTATCTGAAGAAACCCCAAACACTAATTTGAAAGAATATATGCACACCTATATTTATTATAGCATTATTTACAATAGCCAAGATTTGGAAGTGTCCAAAGTGTCCATGTGTTGATAAGTGGATAAAACAACTATGGGACATATTTACACAATGGAACACTACTTAGTGGTTAAAAAAAAAAAGAGGAAAATTTTACCCGTTGCAACAGCATGGAGGGGCCTGGAGAACATATACTAAGTGAAATAAGCCAGCCAGAGAAAGACAAATACCATGATTTCACTCATATGTAGAATCTAATGAATAAACTGAACTAACAAGAGAAATAGAGACAGACTCATAGATAGAGAGCAGGCTGACAGCTCTGGTGTGGGGGTGTGGGTTGCAGGGTGGAGGGATCAAGAAAAAAAAAAAAGAGGTCATGGACGTGGACAACAGAATGGTGATTGCAGGGAAGAGGGGGTGGGTAGAGATGGAAGATGGTACAAAGGGGATAAACAATAATGGAAAAAATACAATAAAAATAAACCATTAAAAATGTCATACACCTTGAACTCTCTTTCTCTCTCTGAACCTCTTGTGCCTGTGTGGTCTCTGAGTCTCCCGCATATGTGGGGTTCCCATATGTATGTATGTATTAAATTTGACTATTTCTTTTTCTTTGTGTCTATTGGAGTATTAGACCAGCCAAAGAAACCTTGAGGATAGAGTAAGGTAATGTTGTTTCTCCCCCACAGTAACAAGAAGCTATGCCATCTGCCCTTTGGAACCCTAGAAAGACTCAGAACTCAGAAGCGACACAGAATCCAGAGTGCGACTTGAAGGCTAAACACTGGGATGGGTGGAAAGGTTCTTCAGATGCACTTGGATCCTGAAGTCCCCCTTACCAGTCTGTGTGGTTAGCCAGTTCCCCTCATGCTCACCCTCAAAGAGACCGAATGTTTCCTTTTTCAAGGAATTGAATCCGAACCACCCTAGATTCAAAGAGGTCTCCTACAGTGGAGGACGGAGGCAGGGGATTAATCTGAAATGTACATATAGAGCCACTGAGAAGCCCAAAGCCTTTGTCTCTTCTCCCCGCTAGCCCTAGAGCACCAGCACCCAGACTCACAGGGCTAGAAAGTCTTCTCTGAAAACCTGAACCACCCCAAAGTTAAGATCTAATGATGTTAGTAACTGGATCTCTAAATAAAAAATCAGGTGTTGCCTTATAACCCCATGGTAAATTCATCAGCCATCAGCCATCAGCCCTGCTCCTGTAGAAGAAGTTACAAACAGCTTCTAAATGCTTCACTTTCAGTATCAATAGAAAGTTGAAGAACTCCAAGCACTTAAGTCCTCCAACATTCAAGAGGCCAAAACAGACAAAAATATTTTTTAAAGTTTTAGCTCTGGCAGGGTGGCTCAGTTGATTGGAGCATTGTCCTATACACCAAAAGGTTGTGGGTTTGATTCCCAGTCAGGGTACATGCCTAGGTTGTGGGTTCTATCCCCAGCTGGGTTGCATACACAAGGCAACCAACTGATGTTTCTCCCTCTTTCTTTCTCTTGTGTCTTCTCTCTCTCTCCCTCTCTCTCTCTCCCCCCTCCCTCATCTCTCTCTAAAATATGACAGTGATTTTTTTAATCTATGGAAGAGATAAAAAATAAAGCCAGGAAATCTCCATGAAAGCAGAACAAAAATACAGAGATAGGCAACAGGAAAAAAACATACAAAAAATCAGTGAATCCGGCTAAGGGACTTCACAGTCAACCAATGGACATTCCAAGAAAAAAAAAGTGTTGGGGATGGGGCAGGGGCAGGGACAGGGGTGAATTATTATTATTGATAAAGGAAAATTTCCCATTCATGTGTCTTCAGATGAAGCACCAGAACAATGTATGAAAAACTTCCTGAGTCCCAGATACATTATCATAAACTTTCAGAACATCTAGAATAAACAGCTCTAGAAAGGAGAAACTAAAACCATTCAAAAACCCAGTAATCAGACCTCAGAATTGCTTTGAAATTCTCAATAAGTTATTAGATGCTAAAATCAAGTGGATAAATATCTTCAAAATTCTGAGTAAAAAAATATTTCTCACATTCCAGTTCTTTATCCACCTATACTATTAAATAAATGCAGGTAGAAATCTCCAAACACGCAAAGACAATAAATGTACTTTCATACACTGTTCTTTTTTAGAAGCTAGTAGCAGCACAGCAAATGATGCACTTGGACAAAGGAAGAAACAGCATCCAGGACAGAGGGGCTCAAACCAGGATGGTGTCAAGGGCAGCCCTAGAACCACAACACATAACCCATGTGTTATAAATGATCCACTCCAGGAATCTGGACTCAGGAGTGGGAGGAGTGGAACAAGACATTTATCTGTTTTATTATAGATTTTCTATATTATGTGATTTTTTAACCAGTAGGTGTCACTTGGGTTTAAAAAATAAATATTTTTAGAAATTTTTGTAAAAATTTAATTTTATAATTAAAAATTAACTTGGTTGCAATATATAAAATTAGATTCCACATAAAAACCAAGATGCATGGTTTGTATCAGTCAAGATAGGCTAGTTTGATACACAAATGATGCAGAACTCCCCATTAAAAACAACGAGAACGACCTTTGATTCTTACTCATGCGTTAAGTCCTTAGTGGTAAGCTGAAAACACCTCTTCTTATCATATCTCTCAAGGAAGCTGGCAGAAGCTCTAGCCCCAAACGTGTTCTCATGATCTGAGAGGAGAGAAGAGAGTATACGGAACCATGAGCCACTCCTTAAAGCTTCTGCCTGAAGAGGCTCGTGTCAGATGCCTGAGTTGAGGAAAATAAGGTTGTGTAAACCATTTACAGGAGGGAACACCACTGGGCCCGTGTTTATTTTTAGCAGGAATCTGCAGGAGTTGAGTAGCAATTATTCCTTTAAAGATACATGCACACTCAAATTTGCTACTGTCTTCACACAGCCTAATGTCTCCCTGACACGGGGACAAGTATTATTTGCCACTCATTATTGCACTTGCAATTTTTTAGAGTATAATATTTTAATAGTAGCAGTAGAAATATAATACAGTATTGCTCTGTACCCATGGAAGGAAGAAAAGTAGATCAAGAGAATTTATTGTTTCAAGATACATGGAATAAATTATATTTCAACACAGAAGCACAGAACATGTCTCTGAATTTTAGTCTACAGACAAAGTCCCTCTTGTACACTCATCTGCTTTACCTTTCTGATTTGGTCTGAACTGTGTCCCCTGCTCACCCCGCCCCCCTGCCCCCCGAATAAATACATGTTGAAGTCTTAACCCCAAGTACCTCAGAATGTGACTTGTTTGGAAACTGGGTCTTTGCAGGTGTAATTAATTAAGATGAGATCCTCAAGAGTAGGGTGGCCCCTTAATCCAATATGACTGGTCCTTACAAGAAGATAAAAAAGAGCATGGGGAGATAATGCCATTGGACCTTGTACGCAGATCGCATTTTTGTCCCTCAAGCCAGCAAATGCCTGGGGCCACCAGAAGCTGGAGTGGGTAGAGAGCAACTGTCCTCTAGAGGCCTCAGAGAGAGTCCGACCCTTCCTGCACCTTAGTTTTGACTTTGAGCCCCTAGAACTGGGAAGGAATAAATTCCTATTGTTAAAAAGCCACCCAGATTGTGGCACTTTGTTACAGCAACCCTAGGAAATGAATACACGTCCAAACCCGTGTAGGACCAGGCCCTCCTACTTCCGGTTCAGAGCATTTGTGAACCACAGGGCTAGGAGACGACACCACAGAACTCCTTACTCACGGTCTGCATTTATCTCTGGGTGAAGACTTCCTTCTGTCATTGCCTTTTTCTGGGTGACACAGCTGACTGCAGAAATCGTTCCGATCCTGATAGTGTCAGTCATGAGCAACTCATTAGCAATTGATGCACATGGGCACAGGACAGCAGACTTTCTAAGTTAAGTGCTATATAAGCCCCGATCCCATTAGGAAATTGGCTTCTCCAAGGAGAGGCACATGAGCACTACGAACTGCTAGGGCAAGCTAAGTTCAGAGTTCAGAGTCCTGAGCAGCTGGGACAGAGCAAATGACAGCTCAGCCAGCTAGGGTTAAAAGCCAAACTTTAAGGGTATGGGCCAAGACATCATTCAGAAAGCAAGGGTGGGAGTGTAGTCTCAGGTTCAGAACAGAGTAAATCCACAGAAGGAGCATGATCGGTGATGACAATGTATTCTAGGACGACAGAGATCAGGGGCCCTCTGCAGGGATTGAGCTATTAGGTCTCAGCTGAGAGTGGGGATGGCTTGACAAGACCAGGCAGCTCTGGGGAGGCAGGGAGCACAGCCCCAGAGGGTCTTTTGGCACTTGGTGCCATCCTGCAAGCTACCTCAAAAGAAGTTCACACCCATCAAAGTGAGGTGAGCACATTGGAGTCTGCAGCTAAACCACAGCCAGAGAACCACTAACATCAGTGATGCTGTATTGTTGGCCGCAAGAAATAGCATATTTTGCCTGTAGATGCCATGCTGCTTGGAAAGATGATGTTTTAATTGCCTGCTGGATGTCTAGCCTTGCTTTTTAATCTTATAATTCATGTGTAATGTCCTCTCATTTGTGTTATGTAAAAACTGCCCCCATTACATTGTGATTACTATGCTTTCTCTATTTTTCACAGACCACATACTTTTTCATTAGGCTATTTATTTGTGTCTTTATTTTCCATCATGTGTAAGCAGTACAGGTTTTCTAAATCATTTCTTTCTTCTCTGTATACCCAGCACATCAATACTAAAGGGCTAATTAATTTGGACTTTCATCCTGTGTTGCTTCCCTGTCCCTTTTCGTAAAATGGCCAGAGCACATCGTTTGTGAGTCATGTTTGTAATAAGCACTAACTTTCACTCATACATAGTTGACCTAAGTAGCCAAGTATAGAAGAATCATTCAGAGAACTAAACAATTGCCACATAATCAGAGATGAGGTACCACTAACTGTGTTGCTAAAACTTTTTTTTCTATTTTGAGGAGTTACTCGTAATCTAAGTGAAAATACAAGCCACCTTTCCAGTAGACACTGGCTGCCCTGTTCTCTGCTGATCAGTCCGGGGCGTCTGTGTCCACACACGTTCAGGCAGTTTGAGCAGAATGGTAAGTCAAGATATATTGCACGATAATAGTACTGTTCTAATTATGTAGCATTTTTGGTTCATCCTTTCTGTCCTTTTTAAAATTTCAATAAGAAGCATGAATTATTTTTAGTATCAGAAAGAGATAAACTAAAAAATTTTGGAACATGAACAATATTAACATTATCCAATTTTATAGAACTACCTTAAAATAATTCACATTCACATTCAAAATCATTGAAAAACTTCTCCCAATTAAAAAGAATAAAAAAAGAAATGCTTACATTTGTACGTGGGTCACAACATTCACATTTGGCATGTGGTGTAACACTGGAACCCAAGAAAGGAGACTTCAGACTAATTTTTAAAGGGCCAGATGGTAGATATTTTAGGCTTTGCAGGCCCTTCAGTCTTGGTCACGACTACTCAGCTCTGTTGTAGCACCGCAACAGCCATAGGCAGTGTGTTAACAAATGGGCAGGGCCAGGTTCTAATAAAACTTTATTCACAAAAACAGATGGCAGTTTGGCAACCTCTACTCTAGAGCAGTGCAGCCCAAACCTTAAAGTGCACGGGAATCACCTGGGGATTTTGCTGAAAAGCAGATTGGGATTCTTAGACATACGCTGGGGCCTGAGCATCTGCATTTCTACAAGCAATTGGGTGATACCACTGCTATTGGTCTGCGGATAACACTTAGAATAGCAAGGAAGAAAACTTATTTTACTAGCCACATAATATGGAGATGAGAGACTCATGGGAGAGGCCTCATCAGGAGACAAGAAATATACTATGTTTACATACAACACATTTAAATTATAATAATAACATTTTGATAATTTGTCATGCTACACCCTGTTTTATTGGAACTAATTAAGGATATTAAGTTGGAGTTATATGGCTTTAAATATTGAAAAATAGTTCACTTAGGCAAAACAATTATTTGACTTTTATGTTGACAAAATTCATGTATTTAGTCACTCCAGAAGCATTTACTGCCTCTGGACACTGCGTTGCCAAGTGCTCAGAACACTGGGATAAAGAAAGCGCAGTCCCTGCCTTCAGGGAGTTCGTAATCGACAGGAGAGGCAAGCACACAGAGATTATTAATTTTATTAAAAGAAGAACGTGGATCCAGAAAAGCTTTTCCTGGAAGCATTAAATCTTTTTACAAAGTCTTTACATTTATTTGTAGAGAGAGATGCCATTGCCGAGTGCTGAAAATCCAGCCACTCAACAAAATCTTATCATGAGTATGTCCAACTCCTAACAAGTCACAATGGCCACCTCTGCAAATATCCCTTCAAAATGCGCTACTTCAGAGGCCTGTGGTGCATAACCCAGATTTTCTCGGGACTCATCACTTGAGATCTCAGGGTTCCACACCAACTGAAATCATTTAAGTCTTGACATCTCCACTTGAATGACCAGCACACATGCCGAACTCAATATGTGCAAATCGAAGTCCTGAACCCCCAAATCTGCATAGCCCCTCATTTGATGGCAACTCCATTCTTCCTGTTACTCAGGTCAGCCATCCTTGGCACCTCCCTCTCTCCAACACAGCATATCTTGTTATCTTAATTTACAAAACGTATCTAAAATCTAACCACTTCTTACCCTTTCCACTGCTGACATCTGGTCCATGCTTTGGTTTATGTTACTGCAATATTATCTCAGTTTGCCTTCCAAATTCCACATTACCTGCAACACAGCAGCTCAAGAGACCCTCATAAACTTAGAAGTGATCATGTCACTTCCTACTTAAAACCTCACTGTACCTCCTCATTCACTCGGAGCAGAGTAAGTCATTACAAAGTTCTCCAAGGTCCTTGAGATCTGCCCCAGGTCATTTTTCTGACCTCGTGCTAATTTCTCCCCCTGGTTTATTCCCCTGAGCCACACTGGCCTCCTTGGGGTTGCTACAATATGCCAACCGCATTCCCATCATAGGACCATTGCTGTAGCTATGATGTCCTTTTTATGGACACACTTCCTTCAGGACCTGCTTAGGCAATTCCCTCACCTCCTTCAATTCTGTTTACATATTACCTTCTTAATGAGTCCTAACCTGGCCATCTTCTTTCACCGCACTTATACTTCCAATGTTACTTATTCTGCTTTTTTTAAAAAAATTATAACGTGTATCACTTTCTAACATACTAGGCAATTTACTTACACATTATTTATTGCGGGAGTGTCAAACTCATTGTCACCGGGGACCACCACATCAGCCTCGAGGTTGCCTTCAAAGGGCTGAGTGTAATTTTAGGACTGTATGAATGTAATTACTCCGTAACTAGGGGCAAGGAGCTCCACACTGCTGCCGGGTAGAAGCAAGGTGCCCGGACGGATAAAACAAGGTGGAGGGCCGGATTTGGTCCATGGGCCTTGTGTTTGCCACCTGTGATTTATTGTGTTAATCAATTCAAACTGCCATAACACAAGGTACCACAGACTGGTGACTTAAACAACAGAAATCTACTTCACATAGTTCTGTGGTCTGGGAAGCCTAAGATCAATGTCCCAGCCTCTTTGATTCCCCGTGAGAGTCCTCTTCCTGGTGTGTAGACCTCTGCCACCCACTGTGCCCTCACATGGTAGAGAGAGAAAGACAGCAGTTTCTCTGGGGTCTCTCCTTAAGGGCACTAATACAACACTGAGGGCCCCGCCCTCATGACCTCATTGAAACCTAATCACCTCCCAAAGGCCCCATCTTCAAATACCGTCACAATGGGGGCTGGGGCTTCAATATCTAAGTTTCAAGGGGACACCATTCAGCCCATAGCTTTATTACCCGATCTCCCCACTTTGTGTATGTCCACAAGAACAGGAATCTTTGTTATGTCTGTTGCTGTATCTCCATCCTCAAGAACACCTGGCACAGGTTTGTAAATGATTGAGTTCTGTGCCATGATATGAATACAGGATCTTCTATACCCCCTCAAAGGTTTGCCCCATACTTTGGGGAGTCTTCAGGACTAGATCCTGCTATGAGTTCAAGAATAGCCCTCCCAGATCCTTGTCCTGCTGATGGCTACAGTTCATGGTGATTTTCGAGGACATCCCCTACCTACCTTTGCTACCAGCCCCACAGCCACTATAACCACCCCCTGCCTGTGCTGAGGATGAGGCCTCTGGAAGCCCCACAGCAGCAAAGCTGTTCAGCATTCCGTAAGGACACTGTGTTCTTGAAACAGTGGGGAGAGGGCTCGCCTTTTGCTCTTGAGGCCATACGGTCACTGAAGTATCACAATGGGCCTACGTATAACAGCTCATCAGGTACTAGCCCTACAGTTTCCTCCCAAAGCCCAGAAATGTTTGAATTTCGCTAACAGATACAATTTCAAGTTCACCTTCTTCACTTCCAAGGCGATGCTTCCAAGTTGTGCTGACGGGTGGGCTGAATGATGTAAACCTACTACTTTGTCACAATGTAGTCCCTCAGGTTATTGAGTGCCATTCCCATGGGCCCAACATATTACTCTGGCCTCCCAAATGTTAAGTTTAAGTGGAAAAGCACATACTCAACAAGGCACACCTGACCCAAATGGTCCAACAGACTGTAGTTCCTTGAAAGAAAAGTGCTAAATGAATAAAGGAAACCTTTCTTGTTATATATTATTCAAAGGCAATTCAGACGCACATACTGCTATACATTATTCAAGTGCAATTTTTTCACAATAACAAATAAATACTCTAAAATGCCTCATTGTCAAAGGATATATCAATATTGGATGAAGTTCACTCACAATATTTTATTTAGAAACAATTTAAAAGTCAGGGGCTTTTTATTACTTTTATAAATGTACATTTGGTAGCTTTCTTTCCTTTGTTGAATTATATTTAAAGCTTCCCACCCTCAAACCAGCCTGACTGCAGTGCTTCTGTTTTCATCAAGGGCTGTGCAAACGCGTTGGGCAGGAAGCCAAGAGTCCCGGCTCGGGCAAGTGTGGGAAATGAGACAGGGGCACAGTGGCTGTTTCTCGATTTCCTTGCCAATGAAATCAAATGCTTGAATTGGATAATCTCTAATACCTTTTCCAGGAATACAATTTCATGATTCCATGTTTTAAAAAGAAATGACCCAATTTTAAGGCTTGGAAATGATTCATTATTAGTGGACATTCAAACTCAATGTCAACTAATAAATTACAATTTCAATTCATCTTGAGGAGTTACAATATAATTACATATATAATTCTAAATTTATACATATATTATTAGAGAATAGCTTCTTGAGGTCTACTAAACTAACATAATTATTACAATTTTAAAGATTAATTCATTGGATCATTTTTGACCACCCACTATGTGCCAGGTATTGTGTTAGGTTCTAAGTACACAAAGTTACTTTGCCACACTGTGTAGTAGAAGTGGACAGGAAAACTAGGCTGGGAATGGCTGTGAGTAGCCAACTGACAGTATCTGTCATGTACTGTTATCGTTTCTCGCTAGACTACCTGCTCCCTGCAAGCAGGGCTCATGTTCATGCCTCTTACCAACACCAGCCATTACGAGACCAATACCTGAGGTGGGGGTGGAGTCTCCTGAAATCTCTGCTGGCCCATCCTTTGTCTCAGAACCCCAATGTTCCTTTGGAGAATGCCCTGTCCCCATTTGTGGTAAGGCTGTCAGTTGAGGGGTCCTTTCAGGCAAGGTGTGAGAAGTAAACCAAGTCAGTTACTTTCCCGTTTCTCCTGGAAAGTTAAATCTTCACAGGTGAAAAGGCTGGACGCATGGAAGCTGGGAAACCTCTCTTCAGCTCCAGCCGTTAGACCCTTGGAGCTTCCGCAGTTCAGCTTTGCCTTGTACTCTCTTAGCTACCTTCTACCCTGACCATAAATTCTCTTTATCATTTCATTTCTTTTTTTTACTGCATCAGAGAAGCCTACCTAACAAAAGTAGCATTTAATTATTTGTCGAATGACTTTTTTTTATTAAGTAGAAACGTATATTTATCTCCACCCAAGGGCATTTTTTCATTGCTTCTAGAGAGAGGAATCGGTGGCAAGAGAGAGAGAAAAAGAAAGAGAGGGAGAGAAACATCAATTGGTTTCCTTTTCCTATGCGCTCTGACTGGGGAGTGAACTGGAAACCTTTGTATGTGCCCTGACTGGGAATCAAACTCATGACCTTTAGGACCATCGGAAAATGCTCCAATCAAATGAGGCACACCAGCTAGGGCTGAATGACTATTGTCTTAACTGAAGGTAAACTAGAAACCAGAGGATACTGAAACTAAAATGAAATAAACTAAGTTAAGATTCCAATTTTTCATTCTAGGCCAAACTTCTTGGTTTGCAGTAAGTTTTACTTTTGAGACTGTCATGTGCCTTCCTCTTTGTCAATCTCTTCACTGTAAATGTCAGTGACTGTGTTTTTTTCTCTCTGACTTACTCTCCCATGGTGTTTCTATCTTAATTTCCACTCTCTGCTGAGTGCCTGCCCTCTTCATCCTCTCACCACATTCCCTTAAAAGGTGTCAGTTATCTCCAGACAAGCAGCCATCAGAGGACTCGCTTCCTCACACAGCTCTGAGTTGTCAGAATGACAGTCTCTCAGGATATTAGATCACCAGCTCCAATGCTACATGGTACAGTTTCTTTTGCTTCAGGTTTCGCTCCTGGATTTAGGTTTTGTTTTTGTTTTTTTAATTTACCTTTAGAGATAGGGGAAGGGAGGGAGAAAGAGAGAGAGAAAAACATCATTGTGTGAGAGATACATTGTTAGTTGTCTCTTGCGTGCCTCCAGATGGGGACCCGACCCCCAACCCACGCGTGTGCCCCGACCAAGAATCGAACCAGCAGCCTTTCAGTCCACAGCCAGCAGCTCAATCCACTGAGCCACACCAGCCAGGCCTAGATTTACAATTGTGAGATCATCTTTGGAAATTTTTGCTCACAGAGAAGTGGTCGCCTGGTAGAAGGACAGAGGAAGAGGAGTGAGGCCTGGCAGGTGAAGGGTGCTCTAACTGTTCCACAGTCACACATTTTACTCCTAGCAGAGCCTGCGTGAGCACCAGGTCTGCAACTCCCAGACCATCTTAGTCTCTGCCTGTCTACTACAGTTCCCTTGGCTTTTGTATTTGTTCATTCTCCTCTAGAACTCCACTGTATTTAAGATATTAACATACTTCCTCCTAAATTCTCTACCTTTATTCCCTAATTCTTTTTTGTCATCAGCTCAACAGTGCTACAGATAGGGTTCTCCGAGAGGCAGACTCAGATGGAATTTAGTGTACAGAGCACTCATTCAGCAGTGAGTAGCCTTGGGACAAACACTGGTGGAAGCAAAAGGTGAAAACAGGAGAGGACAGAGAAAAAGTTGAGGGGCACCACAGGCCCCGGAGAGCTTGGCCGGGCCCACGTACCAGCACTGGAGCCAAAGCTGCCCTTCAGAGTTGCCCTAGGCCAGATCATGACGGCCAGCCCCGGTCACTAGAGATGGTCCCCTCCCAGAAAGGCATCATGACTTGGGTCAAGGCTGCATCCATCCCTGATGAGCTGAGAGCTGAAGGCTGTTGACTGACAGCCCTTCAGGAAGCAGGGTAGCATGGCCTCTTCTGAAGAGGAGCATGTCTGTCAGGCCCTATTACCCTCCCAACAACCACCCTTCCTGCCCTAGATGCTTGTCCTGACTCCTGCCCCCGAGAAGCTTAGTCCGGTGGGAGAGACAGCTAACAAACCATGATCACATGAGGCATAAATTCATCCACATAAAGACTGACAGACTCACAGGGAGCGGGGGGCAGTCTCAGGAAAGAGAAGACCCAGGGAGACCAAGAGCGGAGGGTTTGCTGAGTAGCCTCTGCCACCCTCAGCATGAGGACTCTGCCCCTGCTGACATTGTTAAGCCTTCATTTCTGTCCTTCCTTTCAGTGTCTCTCTTTACCCCCAATATCCTTCCTATGAGTACAATCTTAATTTCATTTCATGCATCTTCCTATTTTTCTAATGTCTAGGGAGCCATTTTTTTCTACCTAAAACACTAGTTCCCCAGACTGTTCTAAGTTTTAAAAACTAATAATGGACATTTTAGCAAATTCAATGTGATTGCCCACCCAGAAAATAGCATTTTTAAGGGATCTATAGACTTCACGGGTTCCGCCGGTATACCATTAAAGTTCTGATCTTAATAAAAGACATTATAGACTGGATGCTAAGTAAAAATAAAGCCTGAACAGGCAGCGGGGTCGGTTAACAAGCATTTACTTGTCAGAAAATTTCCTAACAGGTTATCCTGACAGATCTGAAAGGTTGCTGCAAGTTTTACAAAGGGAATCAATCAGAAAATACAAAATTGGAACGTAAAATTCTATGGCCTAACAAAGAAAAAATGAAAAGAAAAACAACCTGTCACATTCAGATGTGAGAATAGAAAAAACGCAACACACTGAAGTGCATTTGAAAATAATTGGCAAGTTAGGAGCCTCCGAGAGAGAGCCTGGCTGCTCTCCATTTGCCGCTGGGGCTGGCTTCAGACACAGCGGAAGATCTTTGATAAGGCTGCCGTGCCAAGCTGCCACCTCATTTCCCAGGGGAACTTCCCACACACCGTGAGTGCGAGTGAGGGCAAACCTCAAACCCACAGAACATCTCGCTGGAATGCTTTCAAGCCACGCACTTGGACTGCACATTGGCTGCAATGCAGCTTTTTGGCAAGTGACAAATGGAAAGCGCCCTGGAGCCTTCGCTGTCCACGCCAAGACAAGCTTGTGCAGTCAGGGACCCACCTGGGTCCTGCACACAGAGGGTTCGGGGGCAGGAGGAGGGTGTCCCAGAGTCAAGTCCTCCCTCTCCCTCGAGGGTAGAGTCAAGCCCGACCTGCACCAGTGGTCTGTAAGAATGTAATACTCTCCACTGCAATTCAGGAAAGTGGAGGTGAAGTGGTATTTGGGTTGCTCAGCGCCACCTGGGGTGCTGGTGGATGCCCTGGGACACAATCACTGTTAGATGCCCAGGCAGCTTCTGAGTGGTTTGACATTTACATTTGGAATCCCTATGCTCCGAGATGAATTACAGACAAAAGGTATGGCAGGTAGGTCAAGCTAAAGCCATGAATTTCTGTGTTCTTGAGAGGAGGAAGCAGACAATTATGCGGGAGTTAAGGCTTTGGCATCTTCCCTATTGCCTCTGAGCTCCGATAGTCACTCTGTGGTCCAGAAGCCTACTGTGTGACATCCAAAACCGAAGCCAAGCCTCAACCAGGAGCACCAGGTGCTGTTAGAGTAACAGAGAACAAGTATGTGTTTGTGCCCACGTCTGGATTACAGGGAATATGAAAACAAAGCCTTGAAATCACACACCCATCTGGAACCAAAGACTGAAATGTGTGCACTTAAGTGATTCGACTTAATAAGTCATTAAAGATTTCCTGAGAAAATTATTCCTGAGCATGACTTCAGTGCAGGTTGTGTTCATTATCTGTAATTTTGTTTTTAAATTTAACCACTATTTGGGAACATTTTTCATGTATCATGCACAGTGCTACATGAGGATAAAACATAAACAAACTTAAACTGGAAAGAGTTTATATTGTAAGGGATCCTGGGAAATTGTTGTGTTCAGAATGGTCATAATTAAACTGGAGTGAAAACAATTACTTCCTTCAAAGAGGCACTTTCGTAGAGATTGCTTCTGTGTTTAGGGCATCCCTGAGTATGATCAGTCTCCCTATGGCATCGTGGGGTCCCTGTCTGTGTGTGTGTGAAGTTACTGTGAGAGAGGCCAGCAGGGCCTTCCTGCCGCTACAGCTGACGTGCCCTCCACAGCGACTCTGTGTATGCAAGAGGGCAACTAGGTGACCAGAGCATTCCTGCATTAGAGGGTTGAATGGGCTTTTTCATTTTCGCCATTATAATGGGACCCAATTTTTTTAAAGAGAAAAATTCTTAGACAAGTAATAGTAACCGCTCATATTGAATATTTAACATGCGCCAACTACAAAGTTCAGTGTTTTACATAAATATTTTTCTCATTTAAGAGTCAATGAGGTAGGTGCAATTATTATCCTTATAGTAAATGTTGAGAGAGGTGAAGTCACCTGCCTAAGGTGACACAGTTAACGAAGGATGTGGCACAGCTATGGATTCAGGCATCTGGACCGTGCAATTCTACCTCCTGCTGTTGTCGAACATTTGGGCTTCCTTTCCACCTTTCATTAGATTTTTAAAAGAATTGCTAGGACTGTGTGGTTGAAAAAAGTCTCCATTTAGACACATGTGTGGAGTTCCAGTTGCCAAGGCAACCACAAATCTGTACCCTGCCTCCCACTTGTGCACCCCACCTTCTAGGGCAAGAGCAGCTCCATGTACAATAGAAGAGAACCATTCTGCTCTTCTCTTATCCTTGACTGTATTGATTTATTTATTGGCCTTTCTCTTCTAATAAGTGGTTAGACCCAGCAGGGATTTTAAAGTACTCTTCTTGGATCTCCAGCACCTACCACAGTACCAGGCTTATTGTATGTATTCAATGAATGTTTAAATGACTGAATAAATGAATTAATCCAGAGACTTGGGTATTTAAAAAATTCATCAGGACTAAAATCAGATAGGTGGGGTGAAACTGGAATTTGTTGAAGCCTACCATATGCAAAGTACTGTGATTTATTTTTTTAATTCAATTAATACTCAGAGCAAACAAAATAAATAAACGAACAAAAATTCCCACTTTATAGACAAGGTAGTTAAAGCTTGGGAGCTTTAAGCAGTTTGTCCAGGGTCACACAGCTTGTAAACTGTAGCACCAGAATTAACATAGGTCTTCTGGTTTCAAAGCCCATGCTTTAAAAAAAAAATCTGTCCTTCTATCACGTTTAACCATGATCTCCACCTTTCCAAATGCTCCAAGTTAAAAAGAAATCTATTGTTCTTCGCTTGTATCATACCTCAGCTTCTCTCTTAAACTTCACAAGGACAGTCCATAATGGTAATACTTTAAAATCTAGCACAGTCTCAAAAATAGGTGATGTTAAGTTTCGATTTGTGACTGGCTGAATGAATACAATGATAAATGGATGGTAGATTTACTAACAATTCATCCTTACTAAGTGTGAAAACTAAGGATCAAACAGTCAGCTGTAGAGCAGAATTTGGGTCTCTGTTTGCACAAGTGTAATACCTGCAAGATTTTCATTAGCATTTTTGAATTTCTTTAATTAATTTTACAGTGAACATGGCAGTTAAAATTTACTTTGCCTCACTTTTTGAAATGTAATTAAAGAGTTTATATGAAATTTAAGTTGCACATTTAACCACTTTAAAGCAGCACATTTAATATGTCACCATTTTAACTGAAATCACAACTGAATTTAAATAATAAAAACCAAATTTTTCATATATTATATTAGAAAGTGCCATGTTAAGGAAATTCTCAAAAGACAATAAATTGTTATTTAGTACTCAAAACATGTGGCAACTTCTGTTCTGCTATCCATTAAATTGTACTTTAGAATACACAATACACTTTGGCTTATAAAGCAGTGTTAAGATTTTTCTCCTGAAGTTTGTTTGGTAGATTTTATTAGGTTTCCCTCTGACCCTTCCTAGGGAGACGATAAAGACCACTCAATGGGTAAAGACACAATGTGGGAACTGACATTGACAATGGAAAACAAGTTGATCATTTAAAGAGAAAAGTGCTGGGAGTATGTGCAAACGTGATTTCTTGGAGCATAAAGTATGATCAACAATGGTTTTAAGGGGAAATAGTGAAGCCTGCAATCCTTGAGCATGGAATAGTTGTCACATGGTGGGGGGACCATTGATAATGGACATGTGACAGGATCCACCTTAGAGCCAGGAGTGCCAGGCACTGACCTCACTTACATGTAGAACGTAAAAGAAACAACAACAACCCTCCTCCCCTGCCCCGAACCAAGTTCCTGGACAGAGTGGACAGCTTGGTGGCTGCCGGAAATGGGGGCTGAAGCATCAACAAAATAGGTGAAAGGGGACAACAGGTACGACCTCCAGTTATAAAGATAAATAATATTTTCCTGGGGCTGTAATGTACAGCATGGTGACTGTAGTTAATAATACTGTGTTGTGTGTTTGAAAGCTGTTAAAAATTTTAACTGTGTATGGTGATGGATTTTACTGGACTAATTGTGGCAATCATTTCACAACAAATACAAATATAAATCATTTTGTTCTATTCTTGAAACTACTCTAATGTTAGATGTCAGTTATACCTCAATTAAGAAAAAAAAAAAAGAATGCCAGGTATCGAATGGTTAGTCTGGGTTCTTGCATGAGCTGCTGCCATCTGACACGTATCTATCCCCTCTAAGCCTCACAACGCCCTCTCAGATGGGTATGATTATTATACCCATCACTTCACTCTGTGAAGTGAGTCTCATAGGGGTTAAGTACCATGAGCGAACTCTCCTCAGGGAGTGGTAGATGTGAAACTCAAACCTCCCAATGTCATCCCCAAAGCTGCACTTTACCACAAAGGTTAATTCTACAAAGTTCCACTATAGGCAGTTCCTCTCTACCATGAAGTGTCTTCTACAAGGATACACTCTACTACTGAGACACACAAGTGCGTCGGGCTTTCTTCTAGGTTGTCTAGATAGTTTATAGAGATAGGAATGGAGTTAAAACAAAGGTTCTGGGATGATACCCTATCCGAGAATATACATTGCATATCTGTTTACCATTTTTGTGCTTGTTCTTTCATAGTTAGGTACAGCAGTTACAGTAGGGGAGTCACAAATCCTGAAACATTTGAAAGGCAATGGTCTGTATCTCATGTGACAACAGAGCATGTAATAGAAATTGCTCCTAGTGCTTCACAAAATTGTAGGAAAAATATTTACACTAATTTATAAAAGGATACACACACAGATATTACCTTATAAATTATACTAAATTGTTTTTTCATTCAAGAATAACTGTGAAGTTATATACGTCCACAATACTTTATCTAAAACACATGGGTCAGATGCGTGTCAAACTTTAAACAATTTGGCTTTTAGTAAAATGACACAGTGCTATACTGCATGACACCCTCAAGTGATATGTGAAGGAGTACCTGTAATCCACTATTAGTATTTCTGCCATAAAATATGAATATTGACACTAAGAGGGATAAAGATCTTCTACATAAAGTTTCATGTCATTTCATGGTGAGTTTGTCACAAATTTACCAACAAAGTTTTCAGAGATTTTTAAATTTTACAGTTGCAGATAAGAGTTTTAGACTGGTATTTTCTTGAAAAATCCTATTTCATATATATATCATTACCCACTGGACTTTGTCAGCAAATGTCCATGTTGGAGAGGAAAATTTTTTTCTTCTACCCTTTCAGGTTCTTTGGATGGTCTGAACAAATTAACATAAGACATTAAGCCACAGAGGAAAAACGATTTCATACATACAAGGGTGCCCTAAAAATATGAGGCCCAGAGACAATCAGACAACTTGGGTGGCTTGTATGCCACCCAGAGCTAAGGAGAAGCAGGTAGAAGTCTCGGACAGGAAAAGGGAAGAAGGCAGTTCACATGGATACAGAAAAACAGCTGTTTGGTAAGTGAATGCTTGCCTTGGCCTGCAGAGACCATGGGACAATGAGAAGACATCAGTATCTTGGCTCTCCTCACTTCCCCCAGCCTACCACACCTGGCTCACAGTCTTTGTAGTCATCTCTGATACTCTCTTCCTGGAATTGGTGTTCCAGCTAAATTCTTTTTTAGCAACTAAGGAGAAGGTAAAAAGAAAAACTTCCTGAGTATTTTGTTTCTTAAAAATAATCAGCTAAAATAATCCTCATGCCAAAAAGACATATTTGGGAGTAGCAAAATCCTGCTTCCCCACATCTCAAATTGTAATTTATAGCAAGTAAATATACATTCATTCATCTGTTTGTTCTTAATTCAACACATGTGACAACCTATAGAAAGTAAGCTAGTTAGTTCTTCTGAAGCAATATTTCTGACTTAAGGCTGTTAAAATTACACAGCTAGAGAAGTGTTTCTTCCACAATTCTTTCTCTGTATCTCTTCTCCATTCTGAGGCAAATTTCCACTTGATGCTATCCCTAGGTTTCCTGGTCCAGTGCCCACTTCTCAAACAGCTCCCTCAGGGTCCTGTTCTTTGCCTGTGGAGAAGCAAATTCATATTGTCTGGTCTGAGGCTTTGCAATAATATGCTAATTATTCACCAAGCACCAATTAAGGGCTTATAAGAAGCAAGATGGGTAGCTTTTCTCCACTTTAGAGATGATAAAAATAAAGTTAAACATTTAAATAAAACACTCTGGCTGGGTGGCTCAGTTGGTTGGAGCATCATCCCATACACCAAAAAGGTTGGGGGTTCGATCCTAGTCAGGGCACATACCTGGGTTGGGGGTTCAATCCCTGGCCAATGGGCAAATCAGAGATAACTGATTGATGTTTCTGTCTCACATGGATGTCTCTCTCTTTCTCCCACTTCCTCTCTCCCTAAAATTGATAACCATATCCTCGGGTGAGGATTTAAAAATAACTGAACTAAAACAACTTGCCACAGCTGCCAAATAGCTTAGATTAGATCTGAATCTCCTTTCCCCCTTTTCTCACACAGCCTTTAAATGGCTAATTTTTCTGATGATCCTCTTTGTGTGCTCAAAGGCAAATGGCTTAATGTGCTATTGTTCCAGTATACTGAATTTAGAGCTTTGGTGGTGGGGCTGGGCTGGGGTGGAACTCCTCCAGCACTCCTCAAATCGTATTGTATGGATGTCCCCCACCATGTCCCCCACCCACCAACACCCATGCCCCATCCGGTTTTACCAGGCAATCACTGAGCCAGAAAGGAACAGTGGAGCCCACAGCTGAGGAGCAGGCAAACACCCATGAGGAAAAGAGTTTAAAACATGGTAACACTTTTTCTAGCTTTTAATGCACAATGAGAGATTTTAAAACATGTCAACTAAACAAGGAAATAACACAAATATCAGAGAAAAGAGCAGTCCTTTCTGAGGAGGGAACACTGGCAGCATCTTTCTGACAAGTCATTCCTTCACATCCCAACTTTCAGAGCTGCCAACAAAGCAGGTCCTGCAGCAGTGAGGAAGCCGCTCACTGAACTACAGACCTGGGCTGAGTTCTGTAGTCCGGGCCCAGTGAGGCTGAGAAGTGCTAGTCAGAGCAGACTCTGGGAGGCAGCTGCAAGGAAAAGGCATCTATGGGAGGCCAGTGATAGCCAGGCATTTGCTGACTGGTGCCCTGGTGCCTGGAGAGTAAGGCCAGGGTCAGTATGGGTGGGTGAGAGGATATGTCTTTGTGGACCAAGCAGAACCCTCACAGGCCGACCTCATGGTCCTGCAGGCAATGGAACTAAGCTTCCTCATAGTTGGGTTACACCCCAGGGTTAGGTTCACTACCTACCCTGGGGAACCTGCGATAATAACCATTTGCACCTTTTAGGTGAGGGGAAGCAGAGTTTGCCGTCCCAAAATATGCTTCTTGGAATATTAATTATTTTAAGCTGATTATTTTGAAGAAAAGGAAGGCTCACGAAAAACATTTGACCCTCCCCCTAAATGTCTAAAAGAATTTAAATAGAGGGCCTGCTCCAGGAAGAAAGCTATCACCACAGATAACTACAGTCAATACAAACTAGTGTGTGACAGACAGGGAAGAACTTAGCTAGACTCCTTTGATCAAAGACTTTTTGTAGTAAGCAGTTAGACAGACTTGAGCAGAGTGGTCATGATAAGCCAGGTAGGAAAGGTGAACAGAGCAGAAAGCCCCGGGTGCCTAGCAACAGACAATTGTAAGGTGGGGCCTTGCCCCCGGGGTAACCTTTCTACCTTAGCATATCCCTTGCTGGTCATGAGGTTTAGACCCTCTGATCTTTCATATTGCTGGGCACACAGTTTGGACCTTCCCCTGATCTTTCCTCCCCTGGCATGTTGCTAGTTATGTGGTAGACACCCTCAGAGAAGGAACAAGGGGGCCAGTGAATAGGGTAATATGACTCCCATACAAGCTCGTGTACAACCACTCCCATAACCATTAAGCGCTACAGAAAACGTTTAGGCCTCAGTTGTGTATCAGCTCCAGGCCTGGAAAAGCATCAAGGCCAGGTGGGCAACACCGTATCTGACATGAGGACCAGCTGCAATGACTAATGATCCCTGCCCTTAGGAGACATACCCGGAAAGCTGATTCTAT
>PVKM010008649.1:0-38565 GCA_004027735.1 Carollia perspicillata
TCCAGGCTAGATTCCAGACCAGCCTAAACTGAACAGTGAGGCTTCTGTATTCCCATCAAATATTTTCCTAAAAGGATCGTTCTTATCCAATTCAGTTTTTACTTCTTATCTTTCTCTCTTTACTAGTTTCCATTCATAGCTAGGCAATACCTATGACCAAATAGCATGATGGCAATGAAAAAAAGTTGTGCCTGAGCATGAGGTAAGGATTGAATGAGCTAATGTATGTTTAAGGCTCACTGGAATCGTAGGTATGGATCTTAGAATCTTAGACAGAATTGAGCAGGTTGTCAAAAGAAATCAACTTTTGGGGCTGCTAGCCTGTCAATTATCAAGATTTTTTAAAAACCCTAAAGTTTGTAATGCCCCCTCAAAAAAGAGTATGAAGAATGGCTGAGAAAGACCACATAAAAACTGATGGGACCACTCTGGCTGGGTGGCTCAGTTGGTTGGAGCGTCATCCTGTACAACCAAAGGTTGTGAGTTTGATTCCTGGTCAGGGCACGTACCTGGGTTGCAGGTTCGATGCCTGGTTGGGGCTCATATAGGAGGCAACCGATCAATATTTTCTCTCCTCTCCCTTCCTCTCTCTCTAAAAGCAATAAACATATCTTCAGGTGAGAATTTTTAAAAAACGGTGGAGTCCCAGATAAAGATCTGATAATGATCAGTTAGCGTCAATGAGTGATGTAAATGGGTAGGGCAAGAGAACTCGACTGTGACACCAGAAGAGAACTGTGTAGACAAGAGCTGCTCCCAGGGGAGAAAAATTCCTTTTGTAATTTTTACTAGGTGTCACCTGACACCATGGCTTTTTGTGTAAAAACGAATAGGAAAAAAAAAAGAATTCTTTCTTTCCTTAGATTTAGCAATTAATTCAAACTTTTTCTTGCTCATTCATTCAACAAAGATTTGCTGAGCGCTAAGTGTGTGTCAGGCACAGCTCTAATTGTTGGGGACACAGCAACAAAGACAGGAAGGTCTCTGTCTTTTATAGAGCCTATATGCACATAGATTTTTATTTCTTCTTCACCCAAAAACAATGATCATAGCTATTAGTATCCAACAGACAAGCTAAAATGTTGAGAGGGAGCCTTTTTCTGTAAAAGTGGGGCCTAACAAAGAGACTGCATTTCCTTCGGCTACGGTGTCCCTTCAGTTTTCTCTACATATGAATCAAGTAATTTCTGCGTGTATTTTTACACTACCGTTTACTTAGTTTTGGCTCTACCCTGGATTTATTGGGATTCGTAGTGAGTCTTTGTGCCCGCAAGTGTCTTCTGGTTCTTGTCCATGCTGCATGGGTGATGTGATGGCACCGTCCCCACTGCTTTGAAGCCAATCTCAGTGCAACAGGGCTGCCTGGAAAGTCAAGGTTCTGGTTCCCATGAAAGAGCCACTGGCCCACAAACCCGGCACATTTCTTCCCTGTTTGTACTGCAACATTTCTTTCTCAAGAGTATAAATCTTATGTTGATATTTAGCATTCTTTTGAACTTAACCATGAACTTTTACCTTGTACTTCTTGAAAGGGTGAAGAGCTAAGCTTCCATTATTCATATTTATAAACATGTCCTAAATGGCAGGCACATTTTTATAATTCTCTGGTCAATGGGTCTTTGAAACTATTTTACAAAAGAACATTTAGAAACTTCACACCAAATCAGGCCGATTGTCTGGTTCAGGACTTCTTCTCAGAGTGGGATTTCATGGGGTGGCCAAGTTGCTACACATGGCTTCACCCTAAAAAGGGCGTGACATATCCTACAGATTCTTGAATTAAAAATTCTTTTCCCTTAAAAAATTAATTCTGAAATCAGAATAACTAGTACATTTAGAGGGCTATAAATTTGTACTAATTCTACCCCAAGCACCCCTATTTGGAAAATGATGTTAATATTTATTTAGTTGCTTGGGTTCAAAGTCTAAGAGACATTCTTTTAAAAAATTTGCATTAAAATTCTGAGAGTTTATGTAGTCCTATCTTAAAGTTAATATTTATTTTGATAAATGCATAACATTTTAATTTAAATTTGGAGGAAAGCTATAGTTACAAGACATTGCATGGCCACAAAAACAATGTTGAAAAGTAATCCTATCTCCCTAAACTATAGTTTCTCAAAGTTATCTAAGTTTTTAAAGTTTGACCTTACTTGAACAGCAACAATCCTTTTTTCCTTTCGTTCTTTCCTTTTTTTATTGTGCTAAGAGCAGACGAGGTGATGTCAGACAAACACATGCACAGTGGGCCTCTAGACCTCATCCGCTCTGCCTGCCGGACACTTTATACCCACTGAACAGCAATTCCCCACTTACTCCTCCCAGCAACACCTGACGACCACTGTCCTACTTCTGCTGCTATGAATTTGACTGTTTTACACACCTGGAAGTTGCTTTTGATATCTATCCTTCTCACATTTTTAACCCATCACCAAATTTTAGGATCTCTCCATGAAAACTTATCCTGAGCTGCTATTGCTAAGGCACCATCCTGTTTTGCCCCGACTGCTACAACAGCCCCTCAGCTGGAGTCCCTGCCTTCATTCTTGCCTCAGGTTAACCTCTCCAGAGAAACCAGAGTAATATCGAAAGATGTAGATGAGGTCTTACCATTCTCCTGTTCAAAACCCTCAGTACCTCCCTGAGTGCAGTACCTCAGTACCATTTGTGCAAACTCTGAGCTCCTGCCACAACCTGCAAGGTCTGCATGACCTGGCCCTGCCCTCCTCCCAACATCTCCTTAGTCGCTGCACCCCAGCCAGTGGTCTCCCTGGTACTCTGAAACAAGCCCGTCTGGCTCCCATCCCTGGGACTTACCAATTGCAGCTCCCTCTGCTCAAATTGACTTTCAGATTCTCGTAACTCCTGGCCTCTGTCAGAACGCTAATCAAATGTCACGTCTTCAGAGAGACCTGCTCTAGTCATCCAGTTTGAAGCAGTACCCTCAACACCCTGCCCCCATCATTCCCTATGCCTTTACCTTACTTGGGTTATCTTCATTACCAGACACTGCATTACGTATTTGTTTGTTTTCTTGTTTATTGAATTATCTCCAGCTAGACAGACTGTAAGCCCTTAGGTGGAATGTCATTTTTGGCTTCATTCATTGTTAAATTCTCCAAACCTAAAACAGTGCCAGTCACATAACAGATTCTCAACACATGTTTCTTGAATGAATGAATAAAGAGTTTTTGCTATTCTTAAGGTTGAATTAATCTTTTACTTCTGTCATATTTGTATAAGAAAAACTTCTTTCTAACTGAAGTATCAGAAGACAGATATCTGATGTCAGGATTTTATTGTAAAATAAACTATAATTGTGGGGCAAGCATAGGCCTAATGATTAGAATATGCGGACCCTTGACCATTTAGGTATTTTTTCAAGCTATTTAAAATTTCTGTGCTTTGATTTCCTTCATTTCGCAAATGAAGTTGATAATGAAACTCAGCTAGACTACTTCTGGATTTGCTGTGATGTTTAAACGTACAGAAGTGCTGGGAATAATATAAAGCGATCTATTGAAGTAAGAAACTAATATTTTACTCCACTGGATTTTAATGATTACTTTTATTCCTCTAGATCTATGTTTCTTTCCCTTCATTATCATAAGTCTCTATGCCAGCAGATCTTAGCATGTTTTACAAACACAAATGCAAAGAAATCACTAGTACTTAAAGAAAAAAAAACTTTTAAAGAATATATTGATTCCAGAGGGAGAGAACAGAATGGGGAGAGAGAAACATCTATCAGTTGCCTTTTATACACACCCCAACCAGGGACCAAACCTACACCCCATGCGTGTGCCCTGACCAGGAATCAAACCTACGACCTTTGGATTTACAGGACAATGCTCCAACCAACTGAACCACACTGGCCAGGGCCTACTAGTACTTTTGTTTGATAACTATCATGTAGTGTTTAGTTTATTGAGGTAAGAGATGGTTTGGTAACTGAGAAGTCTTAGATAAGGAACTAAAATGATAAGCAGGGACCAGGTTTTTAAATACAAGGAATCTTAGGTGAAAGAATTCTGGAGTGAGGGAGGCTGGATCTCAGTCCACCAGCAAAAATGTGACTTTTCTTCAGAAGTCCTTTGTTGAGGACCCTTGCGGAGGCAGAACAGGCAGAGCTCAGGTGCATAGACCGAGTGAGGCATCCAAGAAGAGAAGTGAAACATAGACCTCCCTGTTTGAAGTCTTCACCTCTCTGCAAACCCCATGAGTGTTATTATTTACTGCTTGCACTTCTGGACAATAGACCAGGAGATCAAATCTGCTGTTCTACTTCCGGTCAAAATGGTGGCATAGGTACTTGCATCTCCCACAATCACATCAAAATTACAACTAAACTACAGAACAACCATTGTTCAGAATGGCCTAGAATCAAGAACTGCCTGAATGGAACTCCAAACCCATGTAAACTACATTTTCATTTTTTCTACTTTATAGATAAAGAAAGTAGAGCCCAGAGAGGGTAAGCAACTTATCCAAGGTTACACAGCAAGTTGGAAGTTGATTCCAAGTTAGTGTTCTTTTTGTTTCATCATGGTCTTTGTGTGCGGAGGTAGAAACATCTTATTGCACACGGTTGACGTCACTTGGAAGGATCAGAAAAGATTTATTGCTTCAGATTGTATTTCATAACGTTTTTCAGACCCATTCTGCGAACTGATGACTGTTTACGGTGTCAGCTGTTTCAGTAACCACTTATTTAATGAATTAATTTTTATTTTTTAAAGATTTTATTTATTTTTAGAGAGACAGGAAGAGAGGGAGAGAAATATCAATGAGTGGTTGCCCCTGACTGGGGACCCACAACCCAAGCATGTGCTCTAACTGGGAATTGACCTGGTGACTCTTTGGTTTGCAGGCCAGCACTTAATGCACTGAGCTGCAGTAGCCAGGGCCATTCTTATTTTTAAAAAGCATTTTATTGTTTATGCTATTACAGTTGTCCCAATTTTCCCCCTCTGTCCTCCTCCACCCAGCTACCCCTCCCTCAGGCAACCCCCACACTGCTGTCCATGTCCATGGGTCATGTGTATATGTCTTGACTAATTTCCTCACCTTTTGAAAATCAGTCCCCGCCTTCCCCTCCCCTCTTACAGCTGTCAGTCTGTTCCATGTTTCTAGACCTCTTATTCTATCTTACTAGTTAGTTTACTTTGTTTATTAGATTCCACATGTAAGTGAGATCAGATGGTATTTGTCTTTCATGTTACAGTAACTATTTTAGATTCCGATGTAAAAGAGGCTGATTGGAGTAATCTCTTCAGGAGCTGTCTGGGTTCAATTTTAGCTCTACCAATTTATTGGCTGGGAAACCTCAGGTGTGTTTCTTAGTTCCTTTGTACATTTGCAGTTATAGTTTGTGTCTGTGAAATGGGGATAATAATTGTATCTATTTTATTGGGTTGCTGTGACTACGTGACCATGTATGAAGTATTAAAACAGTGCCCAGAAAGTGACATATGTGTGTTTATTTTTATAGTACTTAGACACCAGTGCACATAAGACTAGAATATATTAGAGCTTATCTCAAGAATTCTCATCTTGAAAGCAGTTTTGTAAAAAAAAATGTTTCCAAAGGAAAGCATCATTTCATTCTGTAGTCTCTAGATGCAGTAACTCAAAGCTGTCACTAGATGGCAATTGTGATCCATTGGGACTTCAGCTGCCACAGGTTTTAGCTGAGCTTTGTGAATTCAGGCTGTCCCTTCCCCACAAAGTGGCCTTTAAACAACACTGTTATGATCCACAGGTCAGCAAAGTTAGTCTTCTGTGGTTGCTCTTGGGACTCACACACACATGCCCAGTTCTGCTGAGGGCAGTCCCGCCGAAGCCTGGGTTTTACCTGACTACCTCTTACTGCGAATTTGCACATCAGGCATGCTGTTGTCAGGTGGCAAGAGGACTGTCTAGTCCTGTGTTAACATCAACCAATGGTTCTGAAAGTGTGGCTCCCCCAACCCCAGTACACCTGGGAACTTGTTTAAAATGTGGAATCAGTCTGTAACAAGCCCTCCTGATGGCTGTGTATGAAAATTGGCAAAGAAAGCGCCTTTCAATCACTTGGTTCACTGAAGGAAGGAAGCTGAGTAAAGAGTGAGTCATCTGGTCTGAAATCATGGGTTTTGTTATATTTTTGATATTTACTTTGTACAGCCAATATTAGTATATTTCCTCCTTGCACAGGAGTATTCAGAACCAAATTAAAATTCAAATTATAAAGTTCTGATAGGATTTGAGATGCCTAGCCCTTCCTAGCGAAGCTTCCAGAATTCCTGGATTCTCTGGGGTATTTTTCAGTGATTTCACTTTTTCCTGAGAAAATAACTTTCCTGTTCCTTAATTTTCTCATCTGAAAAATGTTGGTATTGGATGAGATAATTTAGAAAGCCCCTTTCAGCTCTAACAGTCTGTGGATTTATGAGTCAATGACCAAATGGTACAAAAAACTCATTTCTAATTTGTCTTTATAGCAAAATGTTGGTGTTGTTTCCATAAAAGAAGTTATCAGATGAAATGTTTCTCCATGCATTTTTAAGTGGGATGCCTAAAAGAGCTCTATAGTTTACTTTTTAGGATCACTAAGACGCAACCCAGCCCAAAGATGTTACTGTATGATATATTCCGACATGAAATTGTACACATCTCAGAGGCTAAGACTCAGGCCAGTTTTAAGCAGACGCCATTAGATATGATTGATGCCTAGGTTTGTTTTAAGGTAGGTACACTTTACATACTACTCTGCTTTTCTCATTGCTCCATTTGTAACTTGGCTTTAAGAGCTCATGTTACAAGCTTGATTTTTATTTTCATGTTCACACTGAGGGTAAAACTGCTTTCTTAAGAAAATCTAAGAAGACCAATAATTCAAGTGTCACCTTCCTTGTCTAGAGACCTTGAACAGTATACTGGTTGCTTTATCTTGAATCAAAGGAAGGTCAATAACTCCTGCAAAAAAGAACCTATAAAAATACTGTTATTTTAAAATTTTAAGATAGAGAACAAAATTTGCATTTTACTCCCCCCAGATAATTTTTGCCTTTCTTATTTGTAAACAATTTTAGAGTTGATTAGGATAATTTTCTCTTATTACAAAAGCAATGCATGCTTATTCTGGAATTATTATAGAAAAGTATAAATAATGACATAGAAATATCTAGAATTCTGCTAACTGAAGTCAGCTATTGTTAATATTTTTCTTTTTATTTTATTCTAGGTAATCACGAACATTAAGAAATTGGCAACAAATTACATATTATAATGTGAAGTCTTCTTTTAAAAGTAGTTTATATACGTAAGTTTAATCTCTATCTTCAAAGATAATATTAATGTACAAAAATTTACAAAACTCTTTTCACTATTTTGTGATTTTCAGTGTCATTTTGATTTAGGTCCCCTTTTTGTTTGTTGGTTTTCATCTCTCATTTTTGCAGAAAAGATTTAAGGTAACTCCAGCCCACTTTCCTCCAAGTGGATATAATATACAGAGAAGAGCAAGCCTCTGAAATTCTTACTACATCTATGTATATATATATATTTATGTAGTAATATGTGTGTGTGTGTTTGCACGCGCGTGTGTGCTGAGACTTTTGCTCTGTAAACACTAGGTAACTTTAACATACTGGGGAATGACGCTATAAAGAATTCTGTTGTAACAGAAAGAAACCTCTGAGAAAGTGAAGAGTAACCCCTCCTTCATATAGCCTTGGTTATAAAGATGCATGGTTCAAAACCACGTTCACAAGCCTACTGATTCGTGCACTCTTACAGGGCAGAGCGCTGGTCTTGTTGTCTGATATTCTTTCAGTGTCTGCAACTGCTCCTGGTCCACTGTATTTGCTAGGTGAACACGTGTGGAGTTGAAGTGAACGAAATGCAACAGTTCCAAACATTCTATTACTGCCATGATAGGTTGCACTGTGATTTCAAACAGCACTGACCTCGGAGACAATGATGGTTAGGAGCTTCTGTTCTGCTTAGCCCTGTTGCTAAGGCTTTAAATGCGATAAGATGGCCTACCTGTTCACAGAGTGCTTAGGCCCAGATAGTAAATGCCAGATAGATATTAGCTTTCAGTGATCTGGGCTATTCGTTACTACTTTTCTCTTCTTAAAAAGAACCCATTTTTTCTGAGGATTTTCACTTAAATTTTCCATAACAAGAATAAAATACTTCTTTAGGAATTACACATAAAGTGTCTTAAAGAGTTTTTAGGAGGAAATAAATTTGCCATATTTTATAATAAATTTATATATAATTATTATTTTAAATTGCCTATATTACCTAATAGTCTAACATCTCATTCACTCATAATGTTTAATGGGAACATATTTTAAAATAAAGTGTGCTACAGAGCCATAACTATAATTTATAGTTCTTTCCATGGTGCTTTTACCGTAAGCCTTTCAAGCATTCGACAAGTACAACGCGACTCCTTTCAGTGAATGAGCAATTTGAGGCATTGACGGATGAAGTCTGAGATTTCCTCTGGATGTGGAAGATGTGTGAGAATGACCAAGTTACTGCTGCTAATGTACCCTCCTCTGTGTTTGACAGGGTCTTTGGAAATTCGTCTCAGACACATCAGGACAGGTGCGTAAACACAGCCTGCGCTGTGAAACCCATCTGTGGGCTTCGAACAATGTAATCCTCCAGTCCGACAGAATCAGTGTGAGCCACCCGTGTGACTGCATATTTTCCAGTGGCCACATTTAAAAAGTTAAGGGAAACAGGGGGGAACTAATTTCAATATTATATTTTATTTAACTCAAGGGGCCTAAAGTAATAACATTTTAACATGCAAACAATATAAAATATTAATGAGATATTTTACAACCTTTTTGTTCAAAGTCTTACAAATCCTGCATGGATTCTATCCTCACAGTACATCTCAGCACATGTGGCTCCGTCACCACGTGTGACTCCACGTGTGACTGACTCTCGGCTACCGTACTGGACAGCACAGCTCCAGTCATTCCCACTGTGTGGCACCAGAGGGCAGCAGTGCGGTGCAGAGAAAAACAGACAGACTGACTTGGAATCACAACCTGTGTCTGCTCCTGGCTCTGACATTTCTTATTGACGTGGCTGTGAACAAGTGGTTTAGTTTCCCTGGGTCTCAAATTCCTACTCTGTATAATGGAGCTTGTTAATAACTGCCATACGCCTCATAGGAGACTGTGGGAAAGATTAAATAAGATATTATATTTGAAAGTGCTCTTTTAGATCATAAGAGCACCATACACATGTAAGGCATTATTACCCCTTTTTTGTAGATTTACTCTCATGACTTGCCCGAGGCCACATTCCAAGTTGGTAGGAGAATCAAGGGGAGAATCTGGGGCTTCTGACTTCCAGCCATCTGCTTCAACTAAAGCCCGTTCATACCAAGCTGGCTTTAAAAAATTAAAAACAAAAAAACAAACAACAAAAAAAACCCCTAACCTGCCTCCCAAACCCCAAACACTTTTTATTTAAAAAAATGAAGAAGGAAGAGAGTGGCAATAAGAAGTAAATTCCATATTGAATAGTTAGGGTCTCTTGGCCGATGGTATAATGTTCTGCAGTAAAACTATACATACCGGGTATTTATATACCTATATATCAGAACTACAACTATCAAGGATTGGACTTTATTGCTGTCATATAATATAAAACCTCGCATTCTTCAAAGTTTCAAACAACTTCTAAATTGGACTGTGGTTTCCCTACTTAGGTATCTCCAAAATATGGTACAACCACAAGAAAGCCCTTCCGCAGTGGGCTTGATTAATAAAACAGATATGGATCAATTCAACAGGTTTTCCACGGATGATTTTTGGTTACAAATGTAGCTCATTAACTCCCATGTGTGAGATACCACCTCTCTAGTGTGAATCCAAGAGATACATTAATCTCTGAACAAAAAGTGAGAATAACACAGTTCAATCTATATTTATTTGTGCTTACTAGATACATTTGTGCTTAATGTATAAGGCACATTAGATAGTTTGATGAGCAAAAGGAATTTGTTTCTACAGTGATTGTCACTAAGGGATATGTTATTCATTTAACTTGAAGAAAAGCTAGGATATGCCTACCAAAATGTAAAAAGATAATCAGAAAGGAAATTCTAGGTTATTCAAAAATAATTTAAAAAGTCCCATCCTTTACTCTTTGGAGGGCACACAGAAGATGAGTTATCATGGCTCATTTCCATTTTTCCTAATTGTAACCCTATCATGGTTTTCATATTTAAATTTTCTGTGCCATTTTCTACATTTGTTGCAAATAAATTTCTTCATAGATCTTAAAAATCACATAAAATATTAAGAGTTTTATGCTATGTGAAATTAAGCATGCGCCAAGTTTATTTTCTCTGAAAATTGATGACCATGTTGAATACATATAACTTTTATTTTCATTGCTGTTGACCATTGAATGAAATATTTTATTGAGTAAACTTTACATTTTTATTGCCTTTGCACCCCAGTTTGAAATCAAGGCTTACTTTTTAAAAAGTCTAATAAATGTATTTTTGATATTTTCACCGTAACTTTACAAGCAATTTCCCTCCTCTGCCCTATAATAACCACCTTCTGTATTTTTATGATTTAGTTTAACATTACTATTGTAATTTTTTTACTGAGTGAGCCCATCGCTGCCCTTGGCAGCAAGATTTTGTTACCAAGAATCCAGAAGCTGGGCTGCCGTTTGTTGCCACGATTACAAAGTTTCCCTGGACTGGGTTCAGAGCCTCACCCTGACCTCAGGGCTGTAACCAGAGTCCTGACTCCTTCATCAGCGTCTCCAACATGTGTGATAGGCTTGGGTCCTCTAACCTGTTGCTTAAATGAGCACATATTTTTTTTACACAATGGTTTTGTGTTATAAATATTGTGTTTGATTAACATCTGGCCTCGATGAAATCCAGACAAAATAAGTAGTGGTACCTGTAGTAAAATGTGATACCTTAGGAAAGTTATTAACATGTTTGAATTTCTCCAGGACCTCAGAATGGACTCGTTACAGACCGGATGTGGTCATGCAGCGTTAACGGCAGGGCTTCTGGCTGCGCTTTTCTGTTTTGTTCAAGAGCACCTCCAGCAAGAACACAAAAATCTGAGGAATCTTAACTATTCATTATTTAAATTACTAGATAAAATTAAATAGGCTATAAAAGTCATTGTACTATTAAATATTAGGAAACATTGACTTGCGTGTCCAAAAGTCACACTTAAACCAGGCAAAAGTAATCAGCGTAAGATGGCTGTGGACACTATGAGATAATGTCTATTTGTCAGAAACGGATGGTATTTTTTTTTCCATCAAAGTAAAAAAGTTAATGATGCACTTCATATTTTAATTGCTTCTACTGAGAGATCAGTTAAGGGATAGAAGAGACTCTGGTACACTGTTACTATTTTTCACTGTGAATATATTCAATAACATGTGAATAAAACCGTATTTATTATATCACGCTCTGTTTCATATTTCCTAGGTTGCCTTTAGGAAAATTTAGTACATGCCACTGCAGTCATCTGAAAGGAATCATTTCTTCATTACAACTCATAACTTAAAACTATAAAATATCAGCCAGAAAAAAAATTGGCCCAATTAAGAGAAATTTGATAATGGTAGAAAAGCACATATAAATATGGCTAGGAGATGATAAGATTATTTTAATTTTCCCATTTGCACTCAAATTATTTATTTTACAAATCTCCAGATCTTTTATTACTTAAAACCCTCTGCTGAATCATGAAAAGCAGCTTAAGTTAGCAATTTTCCTCTGCAAAATCTAGCTGCTAGCATCTGGTGAACACTTGGATAACCTAGTCAGGGCCTATGGAAATGATTACTTTAAGACTTTATTCAACATGCCTGGACTTAAAAAACCAGCTAGAATCACACTCTGCACATGTATTTTACTGTCAGGGATTTGAAAAGCTGGCATTAGTAGCAATGGTCTGTAGGCTGTTGCAGTGGTGGAGATGGCGATAGGAGATAGGAACCGCGGGCAGGCTGGATGCCCCGGTGCCTGCCAACCGCCCCTGGGCTTCCCCCGGCGCCTTCCGCCGCCGCTGCCCCTGTGGACCAGGCGGCCAGGCCGCTGCGCAGCCCGCCGTCGCTTCTCAAACTTACATTTAGACGTGGCTGCCTGTGGAATCAGGACCAGCGTCCTAGCTCGTGCCTGCCTGCGGCACGCCTGGGGCTGGTTTCTGTCTCTTCACCAGATGCTGCTGCACGTCCGGAACAGCGACTGAAGTAGAAAAAAAGAGGATACTTTTACTCGGCGATTTTCAACGACTGTGCCGCAAATGGTTTAAAACATGCAGCACCTGACTATTTAGTCAGGGACACTGGCCTCTTTTCCCTCAGTTATTGTATGGGCCGTGGTCAAATAAAAAAAATGACTATGGCCAATACAATAATAGCTGTCTGGTGTAAATGAATCAAAATGACCTTTTTTTTGACAGGCCAAAAATATGTTTTTTTGGTGTGCCACAGAATTGTAGTAATTAGTTTATGTGTGCCATGAGATGAAAAAAGTTTAAAAGTAGCTGCTTTTAGTCAACTGGAAAGACAACAAGAAGCTGAATTATCAAAGTGTATTGTTTTTGGATCTTAAGACAAATTACATAATAGGAATGAATAAATACACACTTCAGTAAAAAACACTATTATTTGCCAAGATTTAAATGCACATTTAGGAAATATTAGGGATCTTTGTAGGCTGATTAGGAGAGATAATTCTTTTTGAGTATTTCTATATATGCAAATAGGCACTTATTTGTTTTCACACATATACCATATATAGTGTCCGTTCAAATAAACAATTTATTGCTTATCTTTACTGCCATTCATGGTTAACTGATGTGTTAAGTTCTCACTAAAATAACTGTCATTAGTACAGATTTGAGATAATTGAGAACGGATTTGGGCATTGGCTATAGAGGGACCAAATTTATGAGGAAGTTATACCTCAGGGAGAAAAAGTTAGGTTTATTTTAGAAAAGTGAGCTCTTCCAGCAACACGTTTTTCATCAATTTGTGTACAACAGTGTTTGAGCTAGAAATTATTCTTAGTTATTCATCAAATCAGGTCTGAGAGGGCTTTACTCAGCAACGCTTTCAGCTTTTTGTTTGAGCTTTTCGTGTAATTTTGTTGAAGATGCTTTATGAATCATCCACAATTTAGACTTTTTACAAACCGTATGGGACTTATTCCCACTTAAACTGAGCTTCAGAAATTTAACTCTGTGCTTTGGATAATAAATACTGTATTTAGTTTTGTTATATTTCACAGAGACTTGTTTAGGAACTATTATCAACATTTGTTGTTCAAAAAAGATTAAATAGGAACAACTTCAGACGTTTAGATAAACAGAAAGATTTGAAAGCTAAGCTTGATTGATTAGAAAATAATTGCAGAATTGGATATCCCATTTAGCATTTCTCCAATGCCATATAAGTGATCTATTCTGGACCAGTACTAGTCAATACAACTTCCTGTGATGGTGAGAAAGTCCCGCACTTGCACCGTTCACCATGGCGGCCACCAGCCACGTGTGGCCACTGAGCACGTGAAATGTGGTTAGTGCAAATGTGGAGCCGAATTTGTAGTTTTATTTAATTTTAATTAACTTGAATTTAAATACACGCTTGTGGCTAGTGGCTACCTTATTTGAAATTATAGTTCCTAGAGTTTATCTGCATTCGGTATTCAACGTGAAATAAAGAACTTCTTGAATGTCTTCTAGGTGCTAAGTGTCTGTAAAGCATGATTGTCCCCAGAACACAAGGCCTAGGCCCGGCGACGTGGCCTTCTGCAGGGAGCCCTCACAGCATGTGCTCAGGCCCAAAGGTGGAAACAGCGGGTTCTGAACTTTGGCTCAACTTGTGCATAGTCGGACATAAAGTTTGGGTTAGACCTAGGTGGTGTGAGAACCTTTTATCTCTGGAAAGCCAAGGGCTCTCAAATTATCTCCAGTAATAACATTCAATGACAGTAAGTGAACTCAAGGACTTGACTTTTCCAGTCCATTTCTTGTAAGGTATGACTGGCAGGTCATAGAGACAGATATGAACATAGCTGTCTCTGTGAAAAAGAATCTGAGAGCAGAAGTAGGCTGAAAAATACTTTGGCACCTCTCCCCAAGTCATTTTTCAATAAAAATTCATTGAGGAATACTGTGTACAAGGCCCAACGGTTAAGTGTAGGAGATAAAATGTTGGGGAAACATAGATACAGCTCCCACCCTCCTGAGGATTAATTGCATTAGATGACAAGGTTGTTTCCCAATGTCTTCTTCCAAAACTGACTTTTCCTTGGATATGGTGAGAGTAAAACAGGAGGAAGATACACAGGGTGGATGGAAATACTGAGGATCGCTACGAGGCGTGCGTCACACATCCTGCTCGATTTACTTCTCCCTGCACAGCTTTCTGAGTTCCGCACCCAGAGAGATGACAGGAGCGCAGTTTCTGAAATGCGCTATTGGAGACAATAACTAAAAAACCTCAGTTACCATTTTTAGAACATGAGATGAGCATCATCATTCAGCATTTATTGAGTGTTTACCACATATGTTTAGAAGGGATTCTTTCCTCTTTATGAACCACAAGAATGTCCTTTAAAATAATTACTAACTAAAAGATATTTTTGGCTGTTATGTGATGACACATTTTTTTTTTTTTACTTTGCCATTCAAAACATTGTAAGAGAGAGTGCTGCCATGACAACTTATGAAATGAATCAAATTATTCAACTTTCAAGCGCCATTGCAAGACCTGAAGGGAACTGTTAGCGACACAGGCAATGTGTAGCTGATTGTATTTCAGTTCATGGTGGAAGAATGAGCCAGAATGCGGCAAAGTACTAAGTGGGAACTATTTAGCCAGGTTTCTTGTTTTCCTTCACAGAACAAATGCAGAATTAAATGTATGGTTCAATCTGAATTTTTAGATGAATTTTCAAATGTGTCACTGATGAAAATTTAAGGGTGAAAAGGATTCAAAATTAAATTAAATGAATGAAACCACAGTACTTAGTACTTAAAGTATCTAAAGTCCATTAAGTCTTGTCTCCAAATATATTAATTGATAATGTCCTTGATTTTCTAGACCAATGCTTTGAAAATAATTTTTAAAAACTAACTACAAAGAAACTTGAGGAAAAAGGGGATACATTTATTTATACTAATACATTAGAACCAGTTGCATATAAAATATTATAAACAAAGTTAAAAGGTAAAGGAGAGTTTGTTTAGTTTTTTTTTTTAAAAGATGTATACCATATGGAGGTTTTAAAACATGGCCACAGATTCTTTGACCCTCTTCTGTTCCCTCCCACTGAATCTGGGAGGCCTGTGACTGCTTTTACCAACAGAGCACAGAGGAGATGGCACTGTGTGGCTTCTGATGGTGAGTCATGGAAGACCAACATGGTGCTGCCTTACACACTGCAAGGCTGCCCTTTGCAGCCCTGAGGCTCCAGGTAAGAAGTCTGAATCCCTGAGACCAGTGTGCAGGAGCATCCACATGCGGTGCTCCAGCTGGTGATGCCACCAGGGCTGGCCTTCCTTCTGTCCCTGCCAGGGCGCTAAGCATGGGTGAAGCCATTTAGGGCCTTTTAGATCAGCCAGTCTGCTGGGCGAGAAACCCATGAGAGCAGAAAAAACTCCCGGCCAAGACCCATACAACTGTGGGATAAAATAAGCTACATGTTGCTTTAAGCCACTAACTATTAACATGGGTTGTTATGCCAGAAAACTGGAGCATACTCTTTTTTATATATAATATTTTCACAATAAAAATTTGAAAAATTGAACATAAAGGATACTCTGGGAAGTTATTTGCCAAAATTGACAAAACATTCTTAGTATCTTTCCTATATAAAGGGCTCTTACAAACACCAAGAACAAATGACTAGCACTGTATAGGAAGACTAATTAAATGAACATAAAATTCACAAAAGAAAAATAAAATGTCTAACAAACATGTAAAAAAGTTCAATCTCATTAGCAAGTAAAGAAAAGGTGAATTAAACAATGGGGTTACAATTCTGGTTACCAAATTGGCAAGGACAAAGGTAATATTTAATGTTGGTTTGGGCTGAGTAAGAGTACAAATGGCATAGACTTTTTGGAAAATAACTTGATACTGTATACGCAGAACTTTTAAAATATCATATTCTTTGACTTTGCTGGAGATCTAGGAATTTAGGTAAGGAAGTAATCAGAAATAAGGTAAAATATAAAATGTTTATTATAGTTCTAATTTGAGAAGCAAAAATATAGAAACAATCTAAATGTCAATCAATGCAGTTAAATAAATTATATATTTTATAATACAGAATATTATTTGACTACTTAGAATACAATTTTAAAGGTATTTTATCTGCTAATCCTGACCTTGGCACATGATGGTAGAGTAGAAAAAAAAACGGGGACTTGGTGGTCACACAGACCAGGCTCTGAATCCTGGAGCTGCCCTTACTTTCGCTGGATATTTCCAAATTTGATTTATCTTTCTGAGTTTCAGTTTACATATAAAGAAAATGGGCCTAAATACCTAGTCCACTTGGTAGAGTGGTAATTAAATGCAATTGTATATAATAAGCATAGTAGTTTCTCAACTATTCATATTCCTTCCCAAATTCACTAAAGGTTCTTCCACTCTGGCTCCTTCTATTTATCACTTTTCACCACAGTTTGGTCTCTACACCACAGTCAGAGAGATATTGAAAACAAAAACAGGTGAGTCAGGTTTCTCACTTACAATTCTTCAGTGCTTCCAACTGCACACAAACACGCACATACTCTTCTTGCTGAGCTGTCCACCAGCAGATGTGGTAAACTTTGAAAAAGTCAATTAGACCACTCCAGCCCCCTGCTTAAGACCTCCACCCTTTGCATCCGACATGTCCCCACAGCATGAGAACAAACCTAAACTTTTTGCAAGAGGGTTCCATGCCTCATCTGGTTCCTATTTTAACTACAATTCCCCCCTTTCACCCTTGTCCTCTATACTGTAGCTGTGCTGGCCTTCTGCTTATGAAGAACAGCATGCTGGTCCCCACTTTCAGGCCTTGGCTATTGCTCTGTGTGGAATTCTCTTCCCCCGGAACACTGTTGGGCCGTTCGCCATTTAAATCTCAACTTGCATGTCACTTCTTCAGAGAGGTTTTTCTTGACCATCCAATCTAATCCCAACCACTTATATTCATGTATCTCTAATTCTCTCTACTCCACAGGAGAAGGTGCACAGTGCGCCTCAACCGAAGCTTCCTCTCTCCCCACCCCTCCTTCGAGCACGGAACTTGTTTTGTTTGCTGTAACATCCCTGGCAACCAGAACTAGGGTTGACACATGGTAGGTGTTTTGGAAGTGCTTGCTAGATATCTTGCAGTACTTTTTGTACTTCTGAAACACAGAACTTAGTAATGTAGAAAAACCAGCATTTGACATCATTTAAAAACACAGAAATGGTGAATTATATGGGCATTTTTAAAAGCTTTGATGGTTCTGATTACAGTTAAGTACACTGTTTCAATTTTGAAAAAAGAAAAAACTCACAAACAAAATCACAGCACCATAAAATTAGTTCAGGAGTGTGGTGAGAGCTCCTCTGTCAAATCAGACACTTTGAAAGCTATGCGAGCACTCAACCGGCTCTTTGCTTTGACATGAAGACTGTGCACCTCCCACCAATATTTTTATTCCTGTCGAACATGTGATTTATTTACTGGAGAAGAAACTAGACTCTCTTTTCAATACTGAAAGTGTTGAAAACAGTGTTTCGTTTTTTTTGAGGCTGGTTCTAGGATGAGGAGATGCCTTAATTACCCTATTGGGTAGACAGCACTTAAAAGTTTTCTTCTTTGTAATGCGTGGCATGTTGACTATAGTTAATAATTCTGTATTATATGTTTGAAAGTTGCTTTAAGAGAGATCTTAAAAGTTGTCATCACAAGAAAAAAATTTAAATGTGTTTGATGGTGCATGATAACTAGACTTATTGTGGTGATGACTTTGTATACATATAATATATATAAATATTGATTCATTATTTTATATCCCTAAAATTAATATAAATTTATATGCCAATTATATCTCAATAAAAAATACAAGAAAAAAACTGTTCTTCTTGGTGCCATTTACTCTAAAAAATAGGAACCTTAGTGGTTAGGCCTCAGTGGTCTGGTATGATCATGAGATTCTACAGTAATGAAATCTATTTTTATAAAATCCATGAGAAAAATATGATTTGCTATTTAGAGAAGTACCATACTATTTCAGAAATTATACAACATTCATATGTTATATGTCTATATATAAAATATGATGTATATTTCAACACAGTCTACCCCCACTAGTTTTTAATTTCTGCTGCAAAGCAGGCTGTCCACATTCTTATGATTCTTGAAGGGAAAGGAAATGCACATTTATGAAACATGTTCTTCGGGCCAGTCTTCTTACTAAATGTGTCACCCATGTAGCCTCATCTAATTCCTACACTCACGCACAAATGAGTTCATGGAAAGACAGAGTCCATTCTTTCACACAAGTTGTAAAACAAAAGAACTGCCTACTGTTAACCCCACTGGCATTATCCCAGAGTTTAATTTCAGGTTTTTCGAGGGACACTGTCATGTATGTTAGGGATTCATGGACATCGTCTGCAGCACCGCAAATACTCATCGATCAACAGTGTTATTAAGTTGGGCACAAGATTTCCACAGGAACTGTGCATTTGGATTGTTTAGAAATGCCAGGACCTAGAAGACGACAATGGGGTGAGAAACTCAGAGGTTCCTGGAAACGGTCTTTATTGTCCTACGGAGTAGTACATCTGACTTGATTTCAGTGCAGCTTAATAATGTTTGGAGAGCTACAGGAAGGGGTAGGAGGACCCAGTTCCCTTTTTCCACCCATCTGAACGAACTCCTTAATCCTTCAGCTGATTTTTAAAAAAAACTTAAGGTTGCAGAGTCTCAGACAAACTCTAAGATTGAGAATTCTATAAAAACAGGATCAATTCTGAACTAACAACTAAATCTTGGCAAATCAGAAAAAAGGAAACAAAATCTAAGGCTGTACTAAGCCACCACTGGAGGTCTGGGTTGTTGGATCATTGGTTTTCTTTTGGGTACATTGTGGTCAGATGAACATTAATTTTCCTTTATAAAACCCATGTAATGGTTTCATGGCAGCATTCAATAGTCACAAAGCTGAAAGAAGCTGAGATTTGTGGGGGAAAGCACTGAAAAGATCTGAACACCTAAAGTCTATTTGAAATCTTTGGATTTTATTATTTTAGAATAAGAAAGGTTGGAATGAGAAATTAGTCAATACTTCAAAATATGTGAGTAAATTTGAAAAACAGTGACTTTAGGTCAGAGAACCGGACAGCCGCAGCTTCATTGGTTGGAATCTAAAATTAGGCCCATAAGGGCCTAAGTTGCATAAGTGCAACTTAAATGACAATATTTGACAGGAAATAGTCTCTGAGATTTTAATTTCAGGTGTATTCTTCTCATACTTTTGCAATAATTAGAAATATATCAAATATTTCCCAGAAGTCCCTCATCTTTGCTGAGAACATATAGAAGGTGAAATTAAATCTTTTTTCAAATGAAACCATTTGCTGAACCCTCAGACAGGATCAAGTACTGAGAATCTAATGGTGACTCCAGGTGTGATCAAAGGTCTTCTAAGTAACAGTTCAGGAAAAAAACTAGGACTAGGTTTTTGTAAGGTAGATATTCATGGAGTACCAAATATGAGGTCTCCTTTCAGTTTTCTAGATATTTGGCATTACAGAGCTATGCTTAAATTGAACTAAAAAGTGCAAAATCAGTGGATTCCTTTGTTTGGGTAAGTACCTATATTAAGATATCCTGCTTCAACCGTCTTGTCATTTGCATTATAATCTACTCATATATTCATCCATACAACTAAATAAGCAATTGAGTAATTAAATATTATACCTCACCTAAGATAACTTGTGAAGCAATTTGTTTTGAAAGTTTAAAAAATGCCTTGGGTGAGTACAATCTGACTTAGTTTTAGCTACAATTTTGAAGAAAATTTATTCTTGCTGTAGACTGATTGGTGATATTGATTCAGTAACAGCTAAGTAATAAAATGATGCCCTGAAATAATAATTTTATTTACCTTTGAAATAAATGCTAAAAATCTTCAAGTGCATCTTTGTAGTCATTTGTCTTGTGGAAAAGTGAAGGTCCACACCATGGTAGGAGAAAAAACGTGTTGTGTGTCTTTGGGATATGATCGAGGTTCTGAAACACTTCAAACTCTTCATAGGAAGAGTAGGATGAGAACCAGACTCTCTTGGGACACAAGAGAAGTTTGAGCTCCATTTTTGGTGGGAAAGTATGTTCCAGATGATAGTTTTTCTGTACTTGAATGTGATGGTTTTCCCTTCATCCAAGACAAACTATATTGCCCTTAATTCAAGGTCATATTTGGTTCCAGAGGAAGTCCTCTCAAACAACATATTGTTCTAAATTAAGCCATAACTTAGTAGTAGCTATTAGTTATTGGCAATATCTTATATGGCAGGCTCTGTGATAAGTATATTAATCCCTGCCATGATTCTACAATAAAGCAATTTTCTTACATTTAATAATTTAAGAAAACTTTAAGTTAACTAATCACGCACACATACATACACACATGTTTTAAAAATACAGTCTATGTTTTGCTCCCCTCTGTCTACTCAGCACACAGTGAGTGGTTCACAACTGGTATCTAGAAAATATTTGTTGAATTAAATGGAATGCTATTTCCTGTGCTTTCCCTGAGGAAAGGGTTTCCATCCATCACTTTGTCCTTTGATGTAACTTCGAAGATTTAAGGCTGAACAGTAATCGAAAAATTTTAATCCATCTAAGAAATGGGGATCAACTTGCCTCTGACCTCTTGGGTCAGTGAGGAAGACCAGTGTAAAGGAAGTTTTGAGGGGGTATGTTTGTGTGCACATTGGTGGGGAGGAAGAAATATTCATTCTGATGAAAATGACTTTTGTTCCTCCTGGGTTGTAAATGTAAAGAAATAAGAAAACCAAGCTACAGGGAACTTGATAGTATTTCATGGAGTGTCTGAAATATAACCACCTCCTATGGCAGTGGGCACTGACAGATGATGTTCTGAATGGAGAACCCCAGCAAGATTGGACTTACACAAGAGAGAAAGGAGGGTGATGATGGACAAGCTCCAAAATAAGAGCAGTGTTATATTCTGTGCAATTCAGGCCCTGGTTTTTTAGAGTTCCTGGTTGTTGATTGGGTCCTTGTCCACACTACTCCACTCCTGATGGTCCCTGACACTCATTAGGGCTTTGGTGGGCAGCACATAGGAGGACCATGGGATGCAGGATGACAGATTCTACACACTGAATCTTCTCTCCAGCTTTGGTTAATCCATGGAGTTATTTTTCTTTTGTTTTTGTTGCTGTTAATTTTTTTAGCACTCAGTCATGCTAAAAATCATCATGGTCAAGAGCAGTCATGCGGTGCCACCAGCATGGGCACACACAGTACTGTGTGTAGCAAGTTAAACAGACTCCACTCCTTGCCTCCAGGAGCTCACAATAAAAACCTGACAATAGATGTGGTGAACACAATGGGCAAACAAATGCACAGCTGTATAAACAGAGAAGCACAGCAAATTAGAGAATTTTGGTATAAACTGTGAGTGCAAGTGTTGTTTGTATGCTGGAAATAAGGGGCAATTCTGCAAGTTGCAGAGAACTTGCTGGAAATCTGTGTGAGGGTAAGGAAGGAGAGGTTGATGGTAGTGGGAGAATCATCCTGCTTGTATAGATTAGGAGGGAAAACGTTTTCCTTTGGAGTGGGGTTGGGGGAGAGATTTCTACTTTCACAGCTAACTCCTCTGAGGGCAGATGTATTGCTACTAAAGTCTAGGTTTGTCTAAGAGATTCTGTTGTAACCAGCTTAAAGAAGAAGAAGAAGAAAAAGGAAGTATTAATCAGAGCATAGCCTGCCAGAGAGATTTCATAAACCTCTTTCCACTGGAAGCCAGGCTAAAAAGAAAATAAAAACCAGAATGTATTATAATTGTACATTCCACTTAAAACCAACTAGCACATGACAATTGATTTTCCAAGGAAATGATTACTTTGGGTGTCTTTCTTTTCTCTTTTCTTTTCTTTTCTTCTTCTCTTCTCTCTCTCCCCGTCTCTCTCCTTCCTCCCTCCCTCCCTCCTTCCCTTCCATGGGGCCCCATTTCTTGCCATTGCACAGCATTTATTGTCTTTGCTATCTTGAATGTTGTCAGAATTAATCTGAACTTGCAGAATTCAGCTGAAAGAGAATTCCAGGCAGATCTCTACCTAAACTACCCTGAGCTGATAGGTATCTCTCTTCTCTTAAATATATCCAGATAGGGAATTTTAAAATCTCCTTGGGAATCTTTCCCAGGGTTTATAAAACCTCCACTGCCAATAAGATCTTTCCATCTAGCTTAAATTCCTTTGGCTGCAATTTAAATGAATTTCTTCTTCTTTTTCCCTCGTTAGAGAGGAAAGTACTACGCTTAATAGCCATTTCTCTAAATAGAGCTGTTCACACCCATCAGTCTTCTTTCATGGACAAACAGAACTTCTGTTTCTGATGTCATCTATATTACTTTGGCCTCTGGCTTTTTCTTAAGATAAGAGAATCTGCTAGGATCCCTTAAAATCCTAGGTTTCCATAATTGATTGCATGAAGTTCATCATAAACATTGATATGTCAATATGTTCCATTTCTCTAGTTCCAATCAGATCTTATTTATTAGATCATAAAAAGCTAAAAGAATATTGGGATTTGTATTATATGCTTTCTTAGAATGGGTGAGATGATTGTCTCAATATATTGATGTCCACTCCCAGCTCTTAAATCTTGGACAAGCAATTTATGTCTAGATATCACGATGGGAGGAATGCCTTGTTCTTTGCAGCTATAATATAAAATGAGAAAATGGACACAGGAATTTTAAGGGTTTTTCTACCTTTGAGGGCCCAAAATTCTATGAATATGTTCTGAGTAGTCCCAGGGCAAAAAAGAGCAGCCTTTTTAACTGCCATTATTTTTACCCAGAAAGGTCAATGTGCATCATCCTACTACTGACTTCTCAATCAAGAACTTCTAAACTTTATTTTCAAAAGTATTAAATTGAGGTTTAACTCAAAAACATATTTTAATATAAGTTCTCTCAGGTAGTTATTCCTGTTTAAATGATATACCAATGTCAAAGGGCACACGTATTAGCACATGATAAATCATTTTTCAGTTTATTATTTACCTGGGTGTTTTTGCAAAGCCACTGATATCATATATGAGTGTTTTTATGGAATAGCTTTTAGTCCACTGGAAAGGAGGTTACAATTCTCCATCTCCTCTAGCCACATAAATACAGTTCCTGTCTTTCATGCCCTGGGGTCTTTTAAAGTCTGTACTAACAAAATGAGCATTTGGAGAATATGATGACACATAGAGTTACCTTTAAAAGATGATTTCTTTATTTCCAACACTTGAAAAATATGGAATTTAAAAATTATAGTATTGAAACAAATGTTCAAAAGTAGGACATTTAAAAAATTCCATGGCAGAAATATTTGGGGGGAGGATCTTTTCCCCAGTGATTCTATTATTAAGTGATCAATTTTCACTTCATTTCCTTTTAAACTTTTGCTGAACTTTGAATTAAGCATCACAAAGCAAACCAGGGCTAGCCACACCACCTCCTTCACTTCAAAAGCCACGTCTGCTGAAACATTCCCAGGTAGATATTTTCCTGTACTCTTGCTTTTCATGCATCAGCCTGGCCTGCTCTTGCCCCTTCGTTTGCAGACACACCTTACTTTCAAGTCATTTTCTGCTCAAGTTGAAAAATGTTCTTCATCAAACCTAATGGCTAATTAAACAAGGGAAGTCCAAATTTAACCATACTCCAGATAGCAAAATGAGATGAGTAAGTGTATAAACTTCAGCCATTCTACTTCTATTACAAAGTTGTTAGCAACTTATTTTCTGCCACAAACAATCAGTCTACCTGGGTTTTAAGCCATTTCCTTTGCTCTCCTGCGAGCATCACCCTGCCCCTCTCTTCCTCTCTCAGTCCTGTCCATCCAGGCTGCGGTGGCGGCTTTTGTACCAACAGAGCACAAAGGAAGTGTTATGGACTCACTGGCTGGCTTAACTGGTCTGCCTAGCAATCAGCGACATTTCCAATGGTTCTTTTCATGTTTTTGTCCTCTCTTGCACCACATAGCTCATACGACATCTCCCTGAGTAGGCACGCCTCCTGGCTTTGGTGTTGGAGGTGGTGGCACGGTATGCTTGTGCCCCCCATCTTTAGTGCTGCTTTTGGAAGTCTGCGTGACTTAGAAAATGCTCTCTGTCACTGCCTTTCATCTTTCCATTTTTTCATTCTTCCAGCTCACCACTCCTCCTGTCCCTCGTTTGCCTGCCTCTTGCCCTCCATTCCTCTCACCACACTGAAATCGCAAAGTACTGAGGGAAACGTGGGGCTAGGAGAATCATTACGAGGGTCTTCCCCCCATTTGTTTTGGTTCTCAGACACTCCTCATGATCTTTCTAAGGTCTTGAATGAAATTTTTTTTTCTCCCAGTTTCATTCCAAAACCAAAGATGTCTTCATTTTTTTTTAAAGTTGATAGTTCAGTACTATACTCTGGGTTTTGAACATATGGACTGTTATTTCGTTTTCCTAATACTCTAAGCACTAAGTAGCTCACTGTGCAATGATTACCCAATTCACACCCAATTCATGGCTCACAATGACGGAAAAGACTGTTTTAACTTGGGTTCTCTCAGACATTATTCCAACTCACATGATATATTTGTATGAAACCCTGCTTTTTGGTGAATATAATTACACTGAAGCCCCCTATTGAAGATCTATACATTATTATTATCCTTATGTCATGGTATCACATTGAATCGTGAGGCAGAAAACTTCAGGTTAGTGGGGGGACCGTGTAGGAAGGCATCCAGAATAATACAGTGTCCATGCGCAGTGAAAATTGGCAAGAACATGCTAAATGGAAGGTCTATAGGAATCCAGAGCTCTTATGTTTCACATCTTGCCACTTATCTCTTTCCATGAAAATCTGCCTCTCATTTAGTATTAGAAAATAATATAAGGCATACTTATTCTGAGGCTGGGTCAGACACATACAAAAACTTACCTTGCCTCTTGTGCTATATAACCTTAGCAGAGAGAGAGAGAGATCAGCTGGTTGAATACAGTATTGGGGAGGTAGCCAAGTGAGAAGTTTCATGACAAAGGTGACAGAGCTTATTGGCTCTACTCTCAGTGAGAACTGCCTACCCATAGGCTTTGGGTCCATAACATTCAAGATAGCTTTGGTCTTAGAGACCACTGCCACAAAGGTAGTCAAAGATAGGCCTGGATCTGAAACTATATGTAATTGGAATTCTGGCAATGTGGCTTACAAATGGTCAAACAGGCAAATCAATACCAAAATTAATCTAGCAATAGTTAGAATGCTGCAAGCCCAGTGAGATTGAGGAAACTCTAGAGCCCATTTATTTATTTTTTAAAAAATTTTAAAATATTTTATTTATTTATTTTTAGAGCAAGGGGAAGAGAAGGAGAAAGAGTGGGAGATAAACATCCAGGTGTGGTTGCCTCTCATGTGTCCCCCACTGGGGACCTGGCCTGCAACCCAGGCATGTGCCCTGGCTGGGAATTGAACTGGCAACCCTTTGCTTCATAGGCCTGTGTCTAGAGCCCATTTAAATGCCCCCCCTTGCCATGAGGGTCAAGCCACATCCCTGGTACTGCACTCAGGGCCCCCCTGACTTCTGCAGCTACCTTTCTCCTCTCTCCACCTTATTTCATCTGTACTGAACTACATACAGTGGAAGGAAGTGAGCATTCTCTCTAACCTTCTGAACTTGCCATATACTCTTCTAATTTGCCAGGTTAACAGAGCCTTCTTATTTTGCCTAAATGTCATTCCCTCCAGAAAGCCTTGTCTGTTCCCTTGAGTTTGAATCAGTGGTTCCTCATACCTTCTCCCAAACACCCTGTACTACCTTACAGAGCACTCAGTCTGTATAAGAATTGCCTGTTGACTTGTCTGCCTTCCCTGCATGTCCCCCCATCCTCCTCATCAGACATGAAGGTTAGGATGCTGTCTCTCTCACTACTATACGCCGAGTGCCTGCCACACGGAAAGGCTGTTGTGAAGAGTAAATGAAACCATTCATCCATTCAGCAATTATTTTCTCAGAGCCCACTGTAGGCTAGGAACTCCTCTTGATGTTTGAAACATAGCAATGAAAATATTCACAAATTTTTACAGTGTATATCTGTATATATGTATATACAGATATAGTTGGGTCTCAAGTTGTTTATATATATATATATATAAAACATATATATAACTGGCTCAGCACACTTTCTGACATATTGTAAGTAATAATAATAGTAATGAGAAATAGCTATTTACTGAGTGTTTACTTGTGCTCTACACAGTGCTTTTTCATGTATTATTTCATTTAAAAACAAATCTCTTAGTACTAGTGTTATTCCTACTTAACTGGTGAGGATATGAGAAGTGTAAAGTAACTTGCCCACACACTTAACAAGTTGTATGTGGTGTGTGCCACTGAGTCAGCTCTGACTCCTGGTGACCCTATGAATGAGTGATGTCCACAGTGTCCGTCCCCAGTAGCCCTACTCGGCTCCTGCGGAGGCATGCCTATGGCCTCTTTAATGAAGTCAGGCCGTCTCATATTTGGTCTTCCTTTTTATCTGCTGCTGTCTACTCTTCCCAGCATTATCGTCTTTTCCAAAGAACCCTGCTTTCTCATAATGTGTCCGAAGTAGGACAGCTTCAGTTTTCTCATTTTTGTCTGCAGCAAGTTTTCGGGTTTAATTTTCTCTAGGACACATTTGTTCATCTTTCTGGCAATCCAGGGTATCCACAGAACTCTCCTCAACATCATGTTTAAATGCATCGGTGTTTTCCTATCAGCCTTCCTCACTGTCCAATTTTGGCATCCATGCACAGTAGTTGGGAATATGAGGATGTGGATGATTCTACCCTTGGCCTCTGAAGACGATCTTTGCTCTTGGTGGTCTTTCCTAGTTCTTCCATCACTGCCCTTCCAAGTCCCAACCTTCTCTTGATCTCTTGGCTGCAGTCTCCATTTGAACTGATGACTGACTCAAGACAAGCAAAATGTTAACAATTTTGATATCTTCATTGTCTAAATTAAAGTGTGTATTTCTTCTGTAGTCATGATTTTTGTCTTCTTGATGTTCAAATACAATTCTGCTCTGGCACTCTGTTTTTTCACTGTCATCAGAAGTTGTTCAAATTGTTTTCTTCCAGTAACATAGTGTCATCTGCATATCTTAAGTTATTGATATTTCTTCTGCTAATTTTCACTTCTCAATGTACCCAGATTTCAAACCCAGGCAGTTTGACACTTGAACCTTCTAACATTTTTATTATATTTATTTAATGTTTAATATTCTATTATTATTAATACTAGCATTGTTATTGTTATGAGGCACTCAGTATATACATGCTAAATAAAAAGAAGCTGGAATGAGAAATATTTTCTTAAGATGTGCCCACTGCACATCATACCGATATAATTAATGAAGCTGTGGCATGCTGGTACAAGTAAATATGCAATTGATTTTTTTGACTAATTTTGGCTCATAGTGTTCCATATTATTCATATTTAATCACATGGACTTAAGTTTTTTTATCCCAGGAAAAAAATGTTCACTTCTAAGGATAGCACATATTGCCAGAAATCAACACCGCAAGAGCAGTGTTGATTTAAACCTTATTTAGAAGCAACTGTCAGTCACTTGTGTAGTTTCAAGTGAATTTTCTCTACATTTCAAAGCAAAGGTTGCAGGATGGGGTTAGAAATAGCCTATCTGCTGGCCTTCCCTGCCCTCCCTAGCTAGTTCTAATTAGTACAGAACCTCAATCAAAATCGCCTGCTTTAAGTTTTTGTATTAGTTTTTGTGGATTCTCAGAAGTTAATCAAGAATGGCTAAGGAAACAAAAAAAATGTTTGTTCTCTCTGCCCCCTACCAAGTCCACTGAGTATGAACTAAATGCGTACTATGAGCTCATTCATCACAGTGTTTTGCTCTTGGCCATTGGTCTAACGGGGAAGATGAGATGTACACAAGCAATGGGGAGACCACCATACACAATACGTAATTGTCTCCTCAGTTGTGTGTACTAGCTTTGTGGACTGTAGGAGTTCAGAAGAAAGGGAGATTTATGAGGGCCAGAGAAGTGAGGGAAGATATCAAAGAAGAGATGGGAGACTGGGTCTCGCAGAGTGGATAGGAGTTCGGGAAATAAAGAGGAGAGGGAAGATTGTGGTACATATGGAAAAGATTTGGCAGTGGAATTGATGTTTGTGAGATCGTAAAGACACTGGTCTGGCTAGAAGAGAAAAAACATTTTGGTGATTGATGAACAATATGTGTCCACGTGGTGAAGGATATCCTAGAATACCAAGCAGAACCATAATAAAATACAGAGTTAGATAAGCCCTTAGAGAGTATCTTAGTTGGGCAAATAATCTAGCTCCAAATTTGTCACTGGTTTGTAACACAGGGCAAGTCAGGCTCTCTGAAAGATCACCAATAGTGAAAAAGTATCAGAACCATCACTGGAGCAGAAGGGATTTGAAGTTCTAAGTCTAACTGGGACTAGTTCTCTTCTGACGTGAGTTTACCATGAAGTTGCATGACTTTGTCAAAGGACTTATCCTAGTTGGGACTCAGTATTCACATCTGTAAATAATAGGAGTTGAACCACTTAATATCTGATGAAACTTTGAGCTCTAAGATCTATGACTTTATGATTACTTTTTAATTTTTGCATCTATGTCATCTTTTATAATTGATGCACTAGGACAGATTTTCATACTAAATTGTAAGGTGGATGTATCATAACTTTATGCAACTGTGAACAGTCAAATCATAGGATCAAAGATTTTAAGGCTAAAATAAGGCTTGCCAGCCATGGGCTGAAATGAAAAATAGGGCTCAGTCAGTTAATGGAATGATGTTGATGATCATAAATAATGTATGTCATTGACTGAATGTTTATTTTACACCAGGAATTTTACATGTAATATGTAACATTTATGTAACAACCCTTCATGTAAATATTATCTTCTGTTTATTGCATAAAACACAGAATTTTAATAACTTTCCCGTAGTCCCTAACTCAGCAGCAGCAATACTAAGATTCAATTCCAGGGCTGGCCACACACAAACCTATGCCTTTTTTTTTTAATGGGAAATCTGTGCTCAGTAAATGATTCAGGGGCATACATTGCTAAAAGTTAACATAGGTACTATTCTATATGGAGGTGGGAAAATTTGAAGCACATAGGAAAGATGGAAGAACTAGACCCCTTAAAAATAATTAGGATTTTGAATTTCCTATTATGTTTAGTCCAGAAAGTCAAATACCAAGGCTGGATTTTAAAAGGGACTGAACAATCTTATGACTAATAATAGCATTTGTAGTCATGAGGATTGAGACAAAAAAGGAGCAAACAGCAAGATTTAAAGTCAAACATTCAGCACCAAGGGGTTAGCAAAATAGGTTTTTTTCCCCTAAATTCAAATGTCAAGCAAAGTAACGCTGAGGACTGACTGCAGTTGTGGCTCGTGCCATTAAGAGTTCTTCTGAGGAGGGGTGTGATGAATCATCTGATATGCTAGGAAGGCCACCTACTACATTTTCTGTCTGGGTTCCTATTTTTTTCCAGCATTTTTGACAAGGTGTGCTGATTGAAATTCTTATTTTTAATAAGCTTCCTTTTTGTAGCAAATTTTAGAGTGTGCATATAAAAATTCCTCTGTCAGTATTAGTAAATGAATCTATACATTATCTTCAGGGAGTCAATGAATTTGCATTTTGGTTCTAATCATTCTGACAAAATGTTTGTCTTAGGGGTAATTTTTTTGAGTTTAACTCCTTGGTGCTTATTCAAGACACTAGTCTGATGGATGAACTTTCACAGCCCGACAGAATTTAGATGAACAGGGTACTTCCCAACCAATGTGAAAATTAGAATGCTCAGAGAAGTCTTCTGCGTATGTTCATGTACCAATCAGTTGTAGTTAATATGTCTACTAAGAAAATTATTACCCTACTCTATGCCAGGTTACTTTTGGTGCTATAATTACCAACTTATGAGTGCCAGAGTATGGTAAACTGAAACGTGTCACATTGGGATTTCATTTAGATTCAAGTAGTTTGCTAATTGCAAGCCCTTTCACCTTTAGTGAAGGAGGTAAGACTGGTGTAAAGTGTACTTGTTTTAATAAAGGCAGGCTGAGAAGTGCCCGGTCCAGAAAAGTGTGAATGCATAAGACCTTTTAATTCTCTCTCACCGACTCCATGAAATGTGGAAATACAACAGACTGTTCAGAGAAGCCATCTCCAGGAGAACTCCAGTCTTTGCAGATTGGTGATCTAGAGTAAACATTTCAGGTCGCCACCCTAATTCCACTCAGTCAAGTTGCTCCTTTCAAGGAGAAAAGGGAGACTGAAAAAACCAGAATGCATGCCTCTGTTTATTTTCCCATTTTCTCAAATTCTAAAGAGAATTATTTTCTCTTTGCTGACAGTTTATGTAGCTCTGACTCCAACCAAGTTTTGCTTGTTTTGAGATACATGCAGCAAAGGGTGCCACCAGAAGGCTGTCATTGCAGATGCCAAGTGCTGAAAGCATGAATAGCCTCTTGCATCTCAAGAAAACATGGAATAAAAAGGAAAACAGTTAAGAGAACTCATTTGCCCTACCTGGACTGGATTACTCACAGACAGCGTGTGTCAGACATGGCGCTACCACCTACCCAGGGCCATATGCCCAGTACTTCAGAGTCATTCCTGATTCTCCTCTTCTCATTTCCCATGCTAAACCATTGTAAGATCTGTCAGCTCTGTCTTTGAAATATACTGTACATATATGTGTTTATATATATATATAGTGTTTGTATACATATATACCTCTTTCTACTACTAGTCCAAGCCATCACCATTTTCCATTTGTTTACTGTAACAGTCCATTAAATATTTTTCCTGTGACCACTCTTGTACCTTTATTCCATCTGTCATTTCATTCTCCACCCAGCAGTCATATGAACCCATTAAAATTGTAAACCAGATCACATTGCCCTCTACCCCAAACCTTCCAATGGACTTTTGATGCATTTAGAACAAAACACAAACCCCCCTTAGCTTAAAAATCCCTAGATGGACCTCCAGCTCCATCTCATACCCTACTCAGCAGAGCTCATTTTCCTACAAACACAACAACCTTGCTCCTCCTGTAACACACCGAGCTTGCTGCTGCCCCCAAAGGCTTTACACGGACAATTCTTCTGACCTGGAACATTCTTCTTTCAAAATTTTAAATGATTCAGGACTGAGTCCAAATGCCATTTCCTCAGAGGGGTCTCACCAATGGAAAGTGGCTCTTTTCCTTCACGTCATTCTCTACAGCACTTCCTCATTTATCCTTTATGGCCCTTATCATCTGAAAATAGTTTGGTTATTATTTGTTTTCTTGTTTATGTCTGTCTTTCCACTAAACTATGAGCTTCTTTCAAGAAAGAATTTTGTCTGTCTTGTTATTTGCTATGCTCCCAGAGCCTAAAGCATGCCTCAAATGTTTGCTGAATGAATGGACGGATGGACAGATGGAGAGATGAATGATGGATAGGTGAGTGGAAACAGATCGGAGGGACTACTGCCAACAAACACAAAGGGAGCTGCTCACAGGTGGTCAGTAGGATGCAGAAGTGTATTGAAGTTGTAATAGCCCCAGAACAAAGGTCAGTTCCTCAGATAGATTCATTCCATTATTATGTCTGTTGAAACTTTGGGAAGCACTAGAACCCTACATCAAGAGCTCCATGAGTCATTTGTTTCCTTGAAAATCTGGAAACTTTATGGGGTTGGCTTTAGCAACTGCTTCCTTCTGGCCAGCTGGTCCTAAAACTTATGGTTTACTTTCATAGTGGAGGGTGCCCTTGGGGAAAATTGAATGTTATAACGTTGAGGTGGGTCAGTTTTTAGAAGTCCAGTAGAGCACTAAGTTGAAAACAGATGGTCTGGATACAACCCTCCCCCCCAACAACCCTCCCCAAACCCCAAAACATGCTCCCCCAAAAACCGCATAGAGCTACTTGCATTACGATTGTGTGCTGGTGGTCTCTGGCCCACTAGCCATAAATACATGCCTATTTAGTCATGTCCAGGGAGAAATATGTCAGGGACTGTCATGTAAAAGATGAAAGTCTCAACTTGTCATCCAAGTGTATCAATGGTTAGACTCCCAGTTGGATGTGTTTTCCATTAGCCCAATTTTAAGGGTGAACCTGTGGATACATCCAGACTGCATTTTTCTCCTCCCCTCATCAGAGCCACAAGCTCCCAACATTCTGTTTTTATGCAGGAGACCAGATTAAGTAAAACAGCTTCTCTCCATAAGATAAATTCTCTAGTGGTCAGTCTGGGGCAAGTGTTCTCCTCCGGGTGCAACTACACACTCTGTATCTCAATCGAACACTGTTAACATTTCTTTTCATTGTATTTTCATCACAAATCCACTCCCAGAGCCTGTAATACTCTTCTTAACTGGTAAGCCAAGCAATTGCAGTGGCAACTTTATTAAAACAATACCCCTGCTCCCTGAGAGAGGGATTAAGCAGGACTCCAGGAAGCCGTCTGGCAGGGTGCTTAGCTCACAAGAGATTGCCCAGTGCCTAGGATCAAGGACTGAAAGAATGCTTTAGGGAGAAGGCAGTAAAGGTCTTAACTGATTCAAGTTAAGGATTCAAGTAACCTTGCTGTGAGTTTACAGCTTTATTCCATAGAAGCTTGTGGATTCTGTTTTAGGAGGTGCTAAACCAGTTGCCATTTAACAAGCATTAGCTTTACTGGTTTCTCTCTTCCTTAGTCTATTTCTTGAGGGAGCATCTGGTGTCTAGCAAGCTCCTGGGACAGCAAAAAGAGAAAAAATATGTTCTGTTCTAATTCAATCTCAAGGCTTAAATAGGCTGCATGTGGGGCATGGGAAGTCTTCGAGTGGTGGGAAGTGGAAGAGATCACCCTTGCTTAATTTCAGTGTTTCATGCTATCCATTCTGGCTCTGTCCTCACTGTTTGTGTGAAGTTGGGTGAGTTGCCTGAATTTCCCTGTTCCTCAGTCTCCTTGTCTGTCAAATAGGACAATAATAAGCAGTAACTCTCAAAACTATAATCAGGATTAACATAACATTTGCAAAGCACATAGGAGCGGCTTGCTATAAAGCAAGGACTCTATGACTGTTAGCTGCTATTATCAGCGTTTTTATTTCAATCTTCTTCCTTGTTCAGGTTGGAAACATTATTCTTAGTATTGCTAGGACTTTCCTTTCTCAACATTTCAGCCACACAGTCATCCAAAGTCTTCTACTGCGGTGACTAACTCTCCCAGTTTTTCTGGACTAAGAGGTGGCCAGGGATGCAGGACCTTTGGTTCCAAAATCAGGAGAGTCTTGGACAAAGCAGGCTGGGGAGTCACACTACCTTCAAAAAGGTCCCATGCCTGCTTCCCAGGTCTGTGAGGTCTTCCTTAAGCAAGGTAACCAACCCTTCAGAAACAGTGGCTCTAATGCTCTTTGAAATCCATCTTGTTTCTAGAAAATCCTTAGATCTTTTCCTTTATGTCATCTCTGCAGACATGGGTAAAAGGCAGTTTTGTGTTTCACATGCCAAGAGAAAGCAGAGTTCTCTAGGTATCTTCAGCTACTTGATTTTCAATTCAGGGCTTATAAATCGTGGGCTCGGATGTCCGGCAGGCTGGGAGGTGGACCATGGAAAGGAATCAGGATAAACGGAAATGACTTTTGCCATTGGCTTGGCCAGGACACCTTGCCAAGCGGTTTTCCCCTCAATTTTAAACAGATCAGTGTTATAAGGGGAAATGGACTCCATATGTTCCTCTGCCTTTACCCTTGATTCACAAAAATGCCATCTTCTTAGAGAGGTAGAGTTTCCAGGAATTGTTTGGAATCTTTTTCTCAAAGAAAGTACCACTTGGATAGTCACAATAACTCAGTTTTTCTTCATGGTTCTTGGTGGGAATAATAAGATCCAATTTAGGTTTCTGTCCCACATGGGCCTAAGTGCATTCTCTGTTAACCTTTTAAAATTTCTGGTTCCAAAGTATAACTTTATTCCTTTCCAAAGAGTACAGATTTTCTGTTTCGTTCACTTCCAAGTTTACCTGAATTTAATAGAGGTCAACAAAAATCTGACAGGCTGAAGTATTTTTATGAGTGGAAAGAAAAGTAACAAACTGAGAGCATTGCTTCTATTTATTGATAGCATTAAAATGCTGTTGTTTTTGTTTTTTCAACCAGCCTTAGTTTGGAGACATAAAATCATCACTGGGAAGGCTGATAGGTAGAAAATATCATCCCTATTTTGCTGATTTTTTTCCTAAAAAAATTCTGTTAAAACGAACCATACTTATATTTCTCTTTATTCCATAGCCTCTCCCTCTACTCTGAAAGCAAAATTCACCAGTTTTTCCATGACCCCATCAATTGCCTCTAAGCTCTAACATGGTTCAGTTTGTCAGAGAAGCCTGAAATCCTGTCATTTATCACTCTGAGGTCCCACCCCCACCTCCCCCAGGTATTAGGTCACTGTGATTTGTTTGTCTGGTGAGAATTGGCTTCCTTTTCTGTGACTGGAAGCCAGATTGGTTCAACACCAGAATAGGAACCTGGAACTGAAATCGGTTTTGCAGATGTGCAAAAAAAAAAAAAAAAAAAAAAAATCCCAGGAGTTTTGAAGAAAGAAAAGAAGGAAAGGGTTTTGAGAAGATAAGGGAAAGTGTTTTCAGAAGTCTGAAAACAAAATAATTAGTGGAGTGACATGAGGAATGGCAGCTTGTGAGATCCCCTTGGTCTCTTCCCTTGAAGTTTCAACAATTTGAACAGCTATAATTCAACAAAGGATTCCCTGTTCAACAAACAAACATGTCTGAGAGATGTGCACATTGAAAACATCTCAAGGTGGGCAAGTAGGAGCAAATGGGGGAGGCAAGAAGGGAGAAGAGCTGAGCCACAGATGCAGCTCTGCAGCCGGGAGCTCACTGGGGCTCAGCCAGGTGAGGGGAGGAATCAGGTTGTGGCTGGCTCTTCCTTCCGCTGGGAGGGCTAAAGATACAGTTAGCATTTCTGCAGGAGGGGGCAATACTAGCTGTGGCTGAGCCTGATGACCTGGGCAGGGATGGAGCACAAAGTTGTGGCCATGGTTGTCTGGCAATCAGCAGTCCAGACAAAGAAACAAAAGCTATGGAGCTTGTCTGCCTTCCCTTAACCTCCCAGAGCTCGCTTGCCCTTACCCTTCATGTCAGGTTGCAGAGCACATCTGCACACCTGAAAACTGGTGGTACTGAAACACTTTTTCCCTGAGCGAAGGGTATGCTCTGTGACTATCCCTAGGATTGGGTATGCTGTGGCTGTCCACTGGTCACCATTGCTAGGAGGGCAAAGCAACAAAGGAAGCAGCTGGGTTCTCTCAGCTCACCCTACTCCTGCACATCATGGCTGCACTGCCGGTGGTGTCTGGCTGCAGGGATAGCACTGGGATTTCATAAATTTGGACCCACTGCATTCCCCTGTGGGGTTAGTCCCCTGGGTCCCAGGGGACTCCATCATGGGGAGGCAACTACCTCCCCGGAGAGCACAGGCCATTATCCAACACTTGGCAGCAATCTGAAAAGCCAGAGAAGTGAAAGACAGCTAAAAAATTTGTGATTCAGTGACAACTACTAGAAAACAATAGAAAGATTTCTTCTTATCAATGTACAAGAGAAGTGCCACTCATATACAGGTGCCTAGACAGAAAAGAAATCCATCAAATACCATGAATAACCAAAGTAATGAGGCAGCTCAGAAAGAAAATGAAAAATCTAAATAAAATAAATTTAAAGACATGGAAATATGTGATTTGAATGATAGAGAATTCAAGATTTCAATTCTGAAAAAACTCATGAAGTTGCAAGAAAACACAGATAGGCAGTTTAAAGGACTCAGAAACAAAATTAATGAACAAAATAAGTACTTTACCAAAGAGATTGAAACTTTTAAAAAGAATCATATAGAAATGCTAGAGATGGAGAACTCAACAAAAGAGATAAGAAATGAACAAGTGAGCATAGAAAATAAAGCTGACCAAGTGGATGAAAGAATTTGTGATATTGATGATGAAAATCTAGAAATGATGCAGAGGGAAGAAAAGGGAGATTTCAGTATAAAAATGAAAAAAAACTCTGTGATGACTATCTGACTCCAACAGAAAGAGCAATATAGAATAATAAGTATACCAGAAGAATAGAGGAAGAAAGGAATGGAGAACCTATTCAAACAAATAGTTGATAAGAACTTCCCAAACCTATGAAAAGAGCTGGATCCTTGAATCCAAGAAGCAAACAGAATACCTAATTACCTCATCCAAAAATGCCTTCTCCAAGGCATATTGTATTAAAACTGTCAAAAATTAATGACTAAGAAAAAATGCTCAAGGCAACCAGGGAAAAGAAAAAAGTAACCTATAAATGAAAGCCTATAATATCATCAGACTTCTCAGCAGAAACTCAACCAGCTAGTAGAGAGTAGAATCAAATATTCAATCAAATTGAAAGAGAAAAATTACCAACCAAAAATATATCCAGCAAAATTATCCTTTAGTTATGAAAGTGAAATAAAGACTTTGGTAGACATACAGAAGCTGATGGAATTTATCACCAGAAGACCTCAATTGCATGAAATACTCAAGGAGGTTATTTAACCTTAAAAAAAGAACAAAAGGTCCAAAAACTATGAGTAAGATCACCAACAAACAGTGTAAATAGAGATAATTTGTGATAACAAAAACATCAAAGGGAAGGGGGTTAAGGTCTAAATTTGTAAAAGGTAATAGAGAATAGATGTATTCAAAAGAAAAAGGACTACCATTTATATGAAACTTTCTTGTACATAAACGTAGTGGTAAAGGTCTGAATTTGCAAAGAGAGATGGAGATTAGATATATTCAAAAGAAAATGGACTACTGTACACATGAAACTTTCTTTTCATGAACCTAATGGTAACCACACATTAAAAACCCCAAACCGAGACATATAAATAAAAGAAGAGGAAAAAAGTATCAAATACCACAAAACAGAAACAAAAAACAAACACCATGGAAAAGGGCCAATGGAAGCACAGAGCTACCAGAAAAAAACGAGATAAATGGCTATTGGAAATCTTCATATATCAATAATAATCATAAATAAAAATGGACTGAATTCACCAATAAAAGGCACAGAGTGGCAGACTGGGTCAAAAAACAAAACCCAACCATATGCTGCCTTCAGGAGACACATCAAAACTGCAAAGACAAAGTTAGACTCAAAGTGAAAGTATGGAAAATGATTGTCCAAGCAAATAGCATCCACAAAAAAGCAGGTGTAGCCATACTTATATCTGAAAAAATAGATTTCAAGGTAACAAAGGTAAGAAGAGACAAAGATGGGCATTTTATAATGACAAAGGCAATACTACATCAAGAGGACATAACACTTCTAAATCTACATGTACCCAATCAGGGAACACCAAAATATTTAAAGCCGCTATAGCAAAACTGAAGGGAGAAATCGAAAAAAAAAAAAAAACAGTTATAGTAGGTGACTTAAATACTCCAGCGACAGCTCTAGATAGATCATCCAACAGAAAACCAATAAAGAAATACTGACCCTGAATGACAAAGTGGACCAAGTGAACATAATTGACATGTTCAGAGCCTTTTATCCCAGAACATCAGATTATACCTTCTTCTCCAGGGCACGCAAAACATTCTCAAGGATAAACCATATGTTGGGACACAATACTAGTGTCAACAAGTTTAAGAAGACAGAAATCATACCAAGCATATTCTCTGACCACAATGCTGTAAAATGAGAAAGCAACTGTAAGAAAGAAGTAAAAAACTGCACAAATATGTGGAGGTTAAACAATGTACTACTAAAAAATGACTGTAGTAGAAGGTGAGATAAACAATTATATAGAGGCAAATGAAAATGATAATATGACATATCAAAATTTCGGGGTGCTGCAAAACCAGTAATAAGAGGGAAGTTTATATCATTACAGGCCTATTGCAAGAAAAAAAGAAAAATCTCAAGTAATATTACATCTTAAAGAACTGAGAAATAAGAGCAAGTAGCCCAAAGTTAGGAGAAGAAAGGAAATAATAAAATTGAGGGTTGAAAATGAAATAGAGAACAAAAAGACTATACAAAAAAATTAATCCAACAAAGATCTTTGAAAAGTTGAATAAAATTGATAAACCCTGGCTAGACTCACTAAGGAAAATAAAGACTCAAATAAAATCATAAATGAAAGAGAAGTTACCACAGACATCACAGAGATACCAAGGATCATAAAAGAATA